>PVHY01002548.1:0-20084 GCA_004024945.1 Uropsilus gracilis
TTGTTTTTATATATTTTGCATGATTTCTGAAATCAGGTAGAAAAAACAGGCAAAACAAATAAACAAACTTGCAAAGGGGAGTAGCTGGCCCTTTAAAAGCCAGTCGCACACCAGGTTCTTCTCAGCCCATGCATGCAGTAGCAAGACCACATAAACTATAAGAGGGAAGCAAAAACAAATTTACTTATTAAAAGGGCAAAGCAAATAAAAGTCACTGAAGGGGTACAAGGAAACCCCTTTGGTAATCTTACCACACAGTCCAGTCTCTAGTCCAAAGCGCATGTAGCTGCAACAGCCATGTGCATCCTCAAAATGGCGGCCGCTCCCCCTTAAACTGGATTAAGGAGTTAAGATGGCACCACCACTCCTTCAAAGACAGCTCTACTCACTCTAAGCCAGAAGAAGCCAAGATAGCATTGTTGATACTTCTTTGAAAGCAGGAGATTCAAATCCAACAAAGAAAACCAGGATAGTGTTATCAATTCACTCCAAAAGGTACAGTTTCGGCATTCTTAGAGCTCCAACTCCAAAGCGGCCCGGGATCAACAAAACTCCCTTGACACTACAACACAGCAAGTGCTTCAGACATCTCATGTTGAAAACAACACAGCAAACTCGCCTCAGTTCTCCAGAAGACTTCCAAGCTTTTCAGTTTCAAAATTAAACCAAGTTTTCAAGCACCACGTTTCCAAGACAGCTCACAAGTTTCTCCAACATGCTTCCCTGGGTTCCTCACCAGCCTGGGCTAGGGATGGAAGCCCACAGCTTGGCTTCCTTCCCTGCCCTGTTGCCCCACACGGCAGTAGCAGCTCTGAGGCCTCCAGCCTCCCTGCTGCTCCTCTCTGCTCCTTCCTTCCCAGTTCTCTTCTCTGTCCCTTTCCCTTGTGTGCAATCTCTTCTTTTCTTCTCTTTTCTCTTCCCTTCTCTCTGTTCTCATCTGTTCTCTCTACTCTTCAGCTCTTCTCTCTTCCCTTCTCGTCTGTTCTCTTCTCTCTACTCTTCTGCTCTTCTCTCTACTGTTCTCTGTTCTCCACTCTTCTCTACTGTTTCATGTCTTTTATTTTCTGTCTCCTCCCTGATCCTTTAATCCTCTTTTCTCGGGAGAAGGCTTAACTTCCTTTCTCCAAGTCTCCACCCACCAATGCTAACATTAGCCATTTTAATACATCAACACCAGTACTGGGGGTCACAGGCCCCTAACAATTCTTTTAGATGGAAGGATAAAACCAGCCCCTGTCTTGGAAGCGGAATCACTCCCATCACTTCTTCAAATATTCTTCTTCCCTGGCTCCATGTCCTAGGACTCCAATTACAGTATGTTAAACAGTTTGTCCCATGGCTCACTGAGATATCATTATTTTTGTTTTTTTCAGGTTTTTAGTTCTCATTTCATTAGCAAATGACTCCCATGTATAAGTTCAACTTCACTTATTCTTGCCACTAAATAGTAAGCTGGGGGCTCGGTTCATTTTTTTCTATTCTTTCAGTGATCACAGTCCTTGGCTACTTGTTAAACAAATCTAATTTCCCAGTTGTTTAAGGTAGGAGGGCAAAATATGGCTCCCATTATTTGTTCATGACCAGACGCATAAGTCTACTTTGATGTATTAAAACAAAACAAAACAAAACAAACAAACCAGAAAATAAAATACTTAGTTTACTAATTAAACCTAGCTCTTTCACTGATTTATTAAACTTGTTCATTTCCTTAAACCTAATCACAAGTAGCTAGGTTTCACTCCTACTTTAACTAGAAAGTCTCTGGTCTCTAGGAGCCTGATGGCCAATATAACACCCTCACATAGTTTAAGTTGTCCTTAGGTTTGAGGCTTATATTAAGAGCAAAGGTTAAAACAAGTGTGGGCTTAAAATCAGGTAAAGTTTACCAGGAATTCTTTGGGTAGATGGTACAGAAGGGATTATAGTTGCTGTATTAAAGACTAAAGACATATACTTTAAACTTTAGCCTAAAGACAGGTACTTTAAACTTTAGAGACAGAAAAACTTCGATGATGGATAACTCTAAATATTTAAATTACCTAGAATATAAAGGTAGGAGCCTAAAGCAAACTGAAATCATTGAAGCAAGTTTGACTTATAATTCATCCTTCCTATTAGTTTTCCTTAGAGACAGAAAACATCATCATCATCTATAAAATGTCAAACTCACAAAACTATTAAGAAGTCATCTGAAGATGTTACACAAGGAAACAAATGTAGTTTTAGACAACTTAGAGGTCAGGTCACCACACCTTGCAGCCAAATACAGGCCTTTCTTGTCATACAGTCCAAACAGTGATAGTCATAGTCTCAGAAGTATTTATAGCGCTTTGTACCACCACTTTATTTTTATGTAATATCACAAGATAGGGTCAGGAGTACTATCTTCAACTCACAGATAAGGCTATCAATTTATCTACTGAGCTGGGCAATGCTAGTTTTCCTGATATCTTTAAAACTCAGTAATATTTGCTTACTTTGACTTTTTTTTTTTTTAAACATGACAAGGTTTAATCTTCATTGTGCTCATGATCTGCCTGACATTGCTGGATCTAGCAAGGAAGGGCATGAGGTTTGCTGAGAGAGCTGCCTGAAAGGAAGGGTGTGCTATGACTTAGAGGAGAGTCAGGCAGACTGCAGTATGTTCAGGGCAGCAGCTTAGAGCTAAACAATATAAGCCGTCTCTCTCTCTCTCTGGATCGAATTCAGTGTCTTCATTTAAAATCCTAATATTCATATCTGGGACAAAGAAATTCGAATGTCAAAACGAGATTATTATGCCATGCACTTAATACTGCCTTACCAATGCTAATAGGAGCACAGGAGTTTATATTTAATATATTTTCCAAATCAAATTAAAATAAGAAATTGTTTAACTGGAAAAAAAGGCCAAGGTATTAAGAAGGTATGTGCTGGCTTGAAAACGATAATAGGTCAGCATTATTCAGTGTACAGATAGATTTTCAGAGTTGACACCAGCCCCTTTTAAGAGCTTATGGGGTTGGTTCTGCCTTGGGCAGAATGTTGATGAGAGAAAGAGAGCGAGAGAGAGAGAGAGAGAGTGAGATAGAGAACAGAAAAATCCTGAGGCTGGAAATACAGATGAAAGAGGTGAGACCAATACACACAAGGGAGAAAGGAGAAGGATTATCCATGGAAACATACCACCAGCTCTGTCCTAAAGATACAAATATGTGCTGGTCTACTTCACTGCCCTGGACTCCAGGTCAGGATAATTATAGAAGACAGGGATAGACTTCTGAGGGAGGAATCAGGCAGGAGCCTAGGCAAAGGTGGGGTCTGTGCATTTGCACTTTGAAAACACAGTGACAGATCAATTTTAATATTAAGCAAAAGCACAACAGAATTGTGGGGCAAAGGGGGGCAGGTAACAGAAAGGATAGTATCAGAGGATCACAAAAACTTGTGAGGTTTTGGTATCACTTCTGAAAGACAATATGGGCAATATTACTTTTCCAAGTAAACTCTGATTTGCTCCATTCTTTCTCTTAATAGTTTTTCTATCAAGATTCATAGATGAGGAAAACTTTCAAAGGCAACAACGCACAATCTGATGGGAGAAAGCAAGCAAATGCCCAATGGTTCTATTGCTTTGGCATCATGTCTATTAGCAGGTAGAAGGAGAGAGATTAATACTGTGCATCAATACTATCTCTCTTGCCTCCAGCATTCACACCAGTTCCCTGAGGACATTAGAAAACCACTAGCGACAGTACAGAATAGTTGCATTAGCAAATCATCTGCCCATGCAGAGTCTTTTAAATCTTTGTGGTTACATAGGAGTCTCCTCAGTCAGTGGGTGATGTCCACCTCAGAAGGCAGTACTCTCTAAGAGCAGAATGTGACATCCATGTACGGAGAGAAGTGAGTGAGGACACCACAGCCTCCAGGCTGGGAATCCTTCTGAAAGCAGGTGTGCAGTCATTATCCTGAAGGGTATTTTGTGCTGTTATCAAATTGTAAAAATGTATTAACTTTTCAAACTTACATAAAGTAAAATGCCCGCTATGTCATTTATAATCTAGGTACAGGTGCTTTTGACAAAGAGCAGCATTAACATGAATTAAGATTGAAAATTTGAAAAGAAGCCCAATGGAATGGGAAAAAAATCTTTGCCCTCCACAAGAGTGATAAAGGTTTAATAACGAAGATCCACAAGGAACTCACACAACTAAACAAAAGCAAAATAAGAAGTTCAATCAAAAAATGGGAGAACTAAGACACTTCTCCAAAGAGGAAATACAAGTGGTGAACAGGCACATGAAAAATCGCTCAACGTCACTAGCAATAAGGGAAATGCAAATCAAAATCACAATGAGATAGCACCTTACACCATTAAAAATGGCCCACATCCAAAGAACAGGCAACAACAAGTGCTGGCCTGGATGTGGAGAGAAAGGAACACTCTTACTCTGCAGGCAGGAATGTAAACTTGTCCAACCACTATGGAAAGCTGTGTGGAGGATGCTCAAATTAATAAAAATGGGACTACCATTTGACCCAGCAATTGCTCTCCTGGGAATCTACCCAAAAGAGACCTCTGTGTGGGCACAAAGGAACATCTGTGCTCAGATGTTTACTGCAGCACTATTTATAATTGCAAGGACTTGGAAGCAATCTAAATGCCCCAAAACAGATGAATAGATGAAAAAGATGTAGTATATATACACACAATGGCGTTATTACTCATCAGTTAAAAATGACAAATTCGATGAATTTATGGAAACATGGATGTACATGGATGTACCTAGAAGAAATCATACTAGCAGAAACAAGTCAGAAAGAAAAAGACAGAAACCAAATGGTTTCACTAATATATGGGCAACCAAATGAAAACACACAATGGGAGGGTGGGGATCAGCCAGAGTGGTCAGGGAGGGGAGGTGGTGGGTGACCCCCAGGTATCAAAATGAAATATATATATAAATAAATTATTCAATTAAAAAGAATGAAAATTTGCATGTATACTAATGAAATGCATTGGTATAGTTATTACAACTGAACATAAATTAGCATTTTACAGTCTGATGGTCAAAGTAGGAAGAAAAAAGTGATTACAGAAGGAAACAGGATAGAATTTAAAGAGTGAAAATTTTTTTACTGGTCCAAAACTGGAAAACAAACAAATAATGCAATAATGGGAGAGGGCTAGCTTGGGGAATTGGAGAGATCTTTGACTTATATTTGCAAGTTTTGCATGTCTTACCTGATGATTTAAACTCCAGAATGAGAAGAATTAATCATGGGTTCCTTTTCACCATTGTAATCTTTCAATTATCTTTATTTAAGAAATAATACAAAGTTAATTAAAATCTAGACTAAATGTTTTTGACTTCAGAATTTTCTCAAGTAAGGAGAAATCTTGAAACATTCCTTAGAAAAGTAGTTCTGAACTAAAGACATATTCCCATGTGAACAGAAATGGTATTTACTTATATTGAGGCTCTGCTTTATGTCTCAACTTCTTGTATTTTCAGTCATTCGCAGATAATGACTAAATAGGAACCGGCAACAATTTTATCCACGGCCTTGAAGCTCATTAGCTACCGGAGATCAGAGGATAACATAGGGGGAGAAAAACACCTGAAATACATTTACTGACTTTTAATGCTAAAAAGCACATTCTTTAATTGGGAGAGTGCAGAAGTTACTAAGTACTGATCTAGACCACACTGTCATTTCTTTTTTAGTGTTTCTCTAAATGGAAGATAGACCCTGTTGATTTCTAAAAGCAAAACCCCAAAATGACATTTTCTAAAGAGTGAAGAGAATTTCTGTTATAACTCAATATACCATAGCTTTTTAATGAGATCATCATCCAGGCTCCAGTAAATTAGAGATTATTATTGCAAAACAGTAACAGAATTTACAACAGAAAATCTGTAGCAACAGTTAATCCAGTCTAGATTTATACTAATTAACAGGCAATAAAATATGCATAGGGGAATGCTAAGTAGAAATAGATTAAAACTAGGGCTAAAAGTTGAAGTCAGTGTGTCTACACCAAGATTGTGAGACAAATATAACTGTCAAATATACTTTGCTGAGGCCCACCGAATTTGAGTTTGTGACAAGTTCCATGGGAAAATGGCATACTTACCTCTTTAAAGAGTAGATGACTTAAAATTAATCAGCATGTGTTATATTTTATGTAAAAGTATCAAGACAGCTCCATTTTGAAAAAGGCAGTAAAGACAAATGATCAAGAATACACCCAGAATCCCGCCTTCAGCCGCCCTCATTCCAACCATGGAAACTACAAATATACGTATGACCAAGTTCACCACATGCTGCCCACATACAAGTCAAAGGCTTCTTTGCTTAGTCACAGTGACTGCAATTTTAAATCACCTTTCCAGAGAACAATGGAGAAGCAAACAAAAATCTCCCTCCAGTGAAAGTCTTTCACTTAAAAACTTTAACGAAACAACACAGACTTTTAACACCTACTGAACTCAGATACCACTGGTCCCAACCCTAACCCACCTGCAGTATTTTCCGTGATTGCTCTGAAAGGTTGTATTCACTGCCTGCAGAGAACCATTCTGAATAAGGCTGCAGTTACAACAGGCCAGCCCTCACCTGGATAACAAACACACATATTCCCTGGGTAACTGTATCCTACAGACCACCAAGAGAGCTGGCACTTTGCCCAGTGAATCAGGGTTTTTCATTCATGGATTGAAGCAAAGTGCTCTTTTCTACAACTTTTCTTTTAAAAGTCTGATGATGGCACCCCAAACTAGATAAACCACGGAGACATCATCTGTAGGCCCACATGTGTCCTAAACTCCTCGATGTACTTGAGTTATTGTATGAAATGTTCTACCAATGGAGTCAGTCTGGACAAGACAGTCACAGTACATGTGTAGCCATGATGCTCTCAATAAAAAAGTGGTGCATCTCTTACTGTACACCCCAAAATGTACCACTTATACCTACTACCTAAGGACACAAAACTTGACAGGCTTTTGGAGCCAGGCCTAGCATTTGAGTATGACAAAGAATATGACTAATCAAAGGAATGCCTTCAGGGGGGAAAGTAATACTGAATTGAGAATGAGAATGAACTTTGTACTTTTGAGAAAACAAAAAGGGGGGTCGTTATTCAAGTTAACAAATACTTCATTTGATAATAGGTTTTCCATAGATATCCTCTGAAACATCTAAAATATTTTGAGTTTATGATTTTTTTCCCCCAGTAACATATCTGTTAGGGCAAGAAATATGCTTGTAGCGTAAAGGAATTCTTAGATTGTTTATTCGCCAATATGATAAAAACAAAAATTCATTAACCATAATGAGCATTAAGTTCCAGGATCTCTTAAAGGATAAAAAAAAGAAGAAGAAAAAGAAAGTTACTGTTGTTGTATAGGGACAATTAGGCTGATATTTTAGAAGCAATATCTTTTTTGAATAAGAATTGTGTTACTGCAGCACTTTGTCCAGACTAGAAACTGAACAGGGGACTGAGTTAGAAAGAATGAAGGAAAATGACATGACTATTCAGTTGTTATGGGTTCCAGACTTAGACATTGGCAGAGTGACATCAATTCTGCAAAGTCCCAAAATTAAATAGATCAAGGTGGATGTTTCCGAATTGCTACTTTTTAAAACTAAATTTACGCTGACAATCACTTCTGTGAAACTTCTTCAATTTGTAAAGCAGAATGAGTTTTCTCTTTAATGAGGTGTACCTCTTGATTTTATTTCTCTCTTAATGAATCCTCAGTTTTCAAGAACCTTCAATATTTGGGTAGAACCTTCACATTATTTCCAAATTGATCTTAGAAATCCTGTGGGAACCCAAGTGGTGAGATGGAACAGTACTGCAGAATACTAGAGATAATACTGGGCTAGAACCCAAAGTACTTTATACACATTTATTTTTAATCTCCTTAGATTTAAGATTCCAGGTAGACTGACTGACTACATACATCTAAGTAAAGACTCCCTTTCCTTAGGTGACAAGAAGTTAAGCAGCTATAAATTACAGGCTATCTTTATCCATATTTGGAACTATCGATCACAATAATTTGGAATTCACCATGAAATATTTTAGAAAAAAAAAAGCCAATTCTTCACAAAGAAAACAACTTGAAGTTAACTAGATCTTGTACACTTTGTATGCTTCTCACTTTTTAAGAAAGCAATGGGCCTCAGAAGAAATTTGATGTCTACACAGTCATTGGTAATATCTGTTCTAGACAAACTTTACACAGTCTTGCTAAGATAGCCTGCTTTGAAATCAGGTAGGCTTTTAAAGCCTGACTAATTTCAGTTAAGAAATATCTGTTTCTAAGTGCTGGTGTGGATGTGGAGAGAAAGGAATACTCTTTACACTGTTGGTGAGAATGTAAACTGGTTCAGTCACTATGGAAAGCAGTGTAGAGGACTCTCAAATGAATGAAAATGGAAACACCATTTGACCCAACAATTGCTCTTCTAGGAATCTACCCAAAGCAGACCTCAATACTTATACGTAGGGATACTTGTACTTGGAAGTTTATTGCAACACCAGTTATAATTGCAAGGACATGGAAACAACCCATATATCCTAAAACAGATGAATGGATGAAAAAGATGTGGTATATATACACAATGGAATATTACTCATCAATCAAAAAATGACAAACTTGATGAATTTGAGATAACATAGATGGACCTAGTAGAAACCATATTAGCAGAAACAAGTCAGAAAGAAAGAAAAAGACAGAAACCAAATGGTTTCACTAATATATGGAATATAGGAAAAACAAGTGAAAGGCCAGGAGGAAAAGTCAAAACAAGCTAACAACCAAACTAAACCCCCCTACACAATAGGGGGGAGGGGGAATGGGTGGGAGTGATCAGGGAGGGGAGGTTGTGGGTAATATCTGGGGAATACAAAGATGTGAAATATATATTATATACATAATATAAATATAAATATATATATATAAGGAAAATGAGGAACAAAACTTTGCCTTGACCTTTCACGAACAGGATAAAAGAGCCACTGGGAGCAAATTCCTCTTCCCAATTGCTCAGCACATTTGAAAAGAATAAAGCTCTTCCCAATGAAGCTGCAGCTGTGCTCACCCTCAGTTTAATCGCTGTGTAAAACTGGGGTTAATTAGCTCCCATTCTTGGTTCTATCTGTTGTACCAATAAAGATTTGCATAAATCTAAGACCAGGAGTAACTGATATTTGATTTTCAGTTGAAAGATGCTGGGGGAGGGGAAGAGTTCATGCATCCTGAGTGATAATTTTGTGGGTCTGCTGTGAGCATTTTCATTTGATCTCGCCTGTGCAATTCACCAGTTCACCACCAGAAGAGCGGTGGACAAAGACTTCATGGTTGTTTTCCACATGCAGGACCCTGCTAGGCCAGGTTGCGCCAGGAACCAGCCTATGTTTCTAAAGGCTGATGATAATGGAATGAAAGGGTAAGTGGCAGTGTCCAAATGATTCCCTCATAGGGCAAGAGAACTAAATCACACACCTTCAGATTACGCTGCTGGTCATTTCTAACCTTTGGCAACTAAAACAAAAAATCTTTACTATGGGACACTTCAAATAATTCAAAAGCAGACAAAAAGATAACAATAAAACCCCATGAACTCACAAATTAGATTCAAGTGTAACGTATCATTTATGTGACATAAAATATCAGGCTGATAATTTCCACATCCCTGCCCTCTTCTAATCTTTTTGAATTATCTTTAAGCAAATTTCAAAAACTAAAGAAATTTATTTGCAAACTTTTGAGAATAATTACAATAATTATAAATAAAAGCATGCTGTGAAAAATGGGAATGATTAGTACTCTAAGCTTCAGCAGTTCATGTACTCGAATCCTTCATGAGAGGATTAAATCATGTTCACAAAGCAGGACTGAATTCGGGCTGGCAGGTTGGGGTTGACCTTTTGAGCTGATCATCATCTGTCTCTCCCACTACTTGGTTCCTGAACAAGGTATCACAGTTTACTGAGGCAGCCAGTTGTGTCTAACAAGGGTGCCACATCAGGCCCAGTAACCTACCTAGACCACTGCAGAGGGAATAGAATGACCATCACTGCTGCACCTATCATCTGCCTTACAACTTTTAGATATATGCAGAGAGACAGGAGAGATGAGAGAGAGAGAGAGAAAGAGAGAGAGAGAGAGAGAGAGAAAGAGAGAGAGAGAGGGAGAGGGAGAGGGAGAGGGCGAGAGAGTTCTTACATGATGGGCATTATGCATTTGGAATTAGACTTCTTTTCGTATTATAAAACCCAGATGTATCAGTGCCTGTAGCATTGGTGTCTGAGCTTATTCAGTTCTAGCTTCTCAATGAAATGAAACTAAATCTATCAGTCACCTACTGTATATCCATTCCATGGCCTTAATATTCTAGGAAATAACATCAACATTACTGTCATCAAAGGGTTTTCACATACACCATCTCATTTTAAACAGATTTCTGTGATTTATGTAGGGCTGATAATAATCTCCATTTTATATAAAAAACTAAGGCTACAAGAAGTTAAGTGACCAATATAGGATCACACAACTTACAACCTGGGGAGCTGGTTTATAAATCTATACTTGTTGATCTTAAAAATCATGTAATAAATATGTGTAGCTCTGCCCTAAAACACTTAAGAATTGTTTCTGAATGAACCAAACTATTTCAAAAGACAAATGTAAAATATGAGAAAGAAAAATCAGTTTCTATAGGGATAAGAGAAAACATTTTTTATTTTTATTTTTTAAATTCATTTTATTGATTTGTCACAATTGTGCATTAATTGATCCCTCCTCCTCCCTCCATATCCCCCCTCTGTATCCCCCTTCCTCCTCCCTCCATATCCCCCCTCTGTATCTCCCCTTCAGTCACTCCTCCCATTTTAAGAGAAAACATTTTTTAAATTGGTTAAATCTATTAGCATCATAGAGGTCTATTTTTGAGCAGTTAACATTTATGGAGTTAAAATAGCTCTACAGATTCAACACTCAAGTTCTTTATCAAACTTTTATCTGTGATAATTTGAAGATAGGATAGACTGTATTTTAACTTAAATCTAGGAGGGAAAAACCTACAGATACTGGAGGTATGCAAGGCAAGAGTGTGAGGTTAAGTCCACTAAAACAAACAACTTGTTTAAGATAAAGAAACTTTTTTTTAACACTCTAAAAGTGTGAACATACATATAATGCTGCCAATTAGAATTTTTTAAAATATATATTCATGTATGAACATTTAGTTTGCTAGTATTTTATCTTACATATTTTCTTTAGCATTATTTTTAAAATCCGCTCCTATTAATTATATGGTTTTGCTTAAGTCAGGGATGATTTTTATGTTTTTGCAGAAGGCATCTGTCATTTTCTGAGACATAGGAAACTTGAATTCACTGAAGAGAAATCTAATTTGACTGCTGAGAGAAGGGCTTGGTGGAAAGAACATTCCTTTTAAGCTGGAAGTATACAGAAAACAGACTCACATAAAATTTTATTCAGAACAACAGGACTATCTTCAGCTGACAGAGGACCAAAAAGGTCTTGTTACCCATGGGGAAGGAATGCCTCTAGGCACTGAGTTTTCTAAGGGTGAATTACACCTAATTTCATCTATGAGAGATGAGGACTTATTCCTCTAGGTCCCATAAGTGTTTTGTTAGTAGTAGGGTCTCAAAGGTTTCTTTAGTTTCTCCAGTTTTAATAAGATGTAATTGACATATAATATCGTATAATAAGCTTAAGGAGTCCAGCATAACTTGACATTAAAAATTTCTTACGTAAACTGTTCTCTCAAAATATTCTCTTAAAATTTTTTCCACCCAAATTTCAGAAAATCCAAATCAGAAAACCCAAGAAACTCACCCTAAATTTCAGAAAACCCAAGAAGTGTATGTTTTGCAGAGGGAAGGGACAGGCAATTCCACATTCTAATGCTTCCAGGAGGACTAGCTGGTATAGGCCAGATATTATCAAAAAAAGCATTTTTATGATATTACCTCCAAATAAGGTTACACACTGAGACAGATAGAATTGAAATAGGAATAGTGAGGTTTATCACCATGTAATACACTCTTATATTTCTTCATTAAAATTTTTTTGTTACTGAAAAATAACATAAAAATTGAAAAGAATAATTTCTTCATGTTTTATAAACTAGCTAGGAGCCCAAGAGAAACCCAGATTCTCACTTGCCATTTCTCTTTTGTCTAAAGCATCATTTAGATGGTGAACAGTTTGTTTCTGAACATGGAAGTTGGAATCTTATGAACTATTAAGACTAGAAATTAAATACACAGAGAAGAATGTTCTAATTGAGAATACCAGTGAAAAAATGACAGCTCCCTTTGGATTTCTGTATTTTTCTAAACAAACTCAAATTATGTGAAGATCTGTCAGTTGGATGGTTTTTCAGTTAAAAGAAGCTGGTCAATGACACTGAACCACATATCCAGGGCACACAGGAAGCAGGAACTTTCAGCATGAAGCACACGGGTCAGCCACGAAGTCTCAGCCATAAACTCTCTTTTGTTTTCCTAGTAAATTGCATTTCCTTATGCACATTCTGGGTGTTTCCTAGGTAAGGACCATTCAGCTTTTTTGTTCTAATAGCTTATCAGAGTGCACAGTTATTAAGATGCCAAAAGGTCATGTCTGTGTAGTGCTGCCTGGCTGTTATCAGATTTTAATAGGCCACATCTCTCAAATTAACATCTTCTGGTAGGAAGCTAATTAAAGATTAAGCTATTCAATTTGAATTTTTATTATTATTTAGCAGTATAATTAATGTATTCTTTAAATGCACTTCTCCATCTACAATGATTTTTCATTAATTTTTATCACACCATGCTTTTTCTTTCTTGGCAAATAACAAACAGGTCTTATAAAGACTAATGAGACACAATATAAAAAGAAAGTAGTTAAATTTTATGGAAATTTAAAGTCAATAATAATAGTAATAGCAAGTGATGGTAGTAAACAATTTACTAAAGCCTGACATTTCAGTCTTAAATAGCTTTAATTTAACAATGGATTCAAAGCCACTTACCAGGGTTGCAATCTGTAAGAAGTGAGCAGATGGAGAGAAGAACTTTAGAAATAGTTAGGGCTGGACTCCAGTTGTCCTTTAGGATGTCCAGACAAATGACACCCTGACTGTTAATATTACAGTGATAGATTCTTGTTCGGAAGGTAACCTAGAAGAAAAGGAAAAGTTCTTATAAATAGAAATATCTTTTATCAGACAAAATATTTTAAGGACTGTTGGTTGAACTCTATCCCTAATTTTTTGTCAGACATATGAGAAGATTCAGTAGACAGAATCATTATTTTAGAATCTGTAGTTCTGGGCACAGAAAACTAAATCCTTACAGCAAAAATTATGCCATTCTGATTTTTTTTTTTTTTCAGAAAATCAGTTTATTTCTAATCCTCTGCCATATATTTCTAGCAGGTGCCAAAGGTCACGTGCCACACTCACACCAGGTTGTCTGTGTAGCCTGCAAACAGAGTCTGGCTATCAGCAGACCAGGCCAGCGAGGTGCAATGGAGTGGTTCTGCCTTGCTGCTGGTACTGATAACTTCTTGTTTTAGTTCATCTACAATGATCTTGCCCTCCAAGCCCCAGCTCTTGATGCTGGGGCCTGTGGCAGCACAGAGTCAGTAGTGGCTGGGACTGAAGCACTGGGCATCAATGATGTCCCCACTGTCCAATGTATAAAGGTGCTTGCCTTCCTTGATCCCACAGCATGACCTGGCCATTTTTGTCTCAAGAAGCACATAAGGATCCATCTGGACAGTCAGTGTCCAAGCCTGTGCGGCCAATGTGGTTGATCTTCAGTTTGTTCCACATCTTGACCAGCTTGTCCAGCCACAAGAAACTATGATGGGATTGCTGCTGCTGGGTGAGAAGTGAACAAAGAAACCTATTCTGAGTGGCTCTTATCCTGCACAGTGTATTCGCATACACCCAGAGTACTCCATAGCTTGATAGTCTCATCTCAGGAGTCAGAGACAATCTGTCTGTTGTCAGAGAAGGCCACATTGAGGACATCCTTGATATGACCTACAAATTGGTGGGAGGTGATACACATTATGAGATTCGGAGGTGGTGGGTTCCATCCCAAGAGACTGAGAGGGCAAACTGGCCACCTGAGGAGATGACTACATCACTCACAAAGTGGGAATGAGCCCAAAGACTATGCTATGGGATGCCATAGTTGGTCTCATGCCAGGTGAGCTTTCACAGGATGATGGTCTTGTCTCGAGAGGCAGACAGTATCATATCCAGAAAATGGAGTGTGACAGTGATCTGAGTTACGCAGTCATTTTGGCCCTTGAGGGTGCCACAAAGGGTCATCTGCTAAGTCATGGCGACAAGAGCGTGTGGGAGTTGCCACAGTGATAAGGCTCATTCTGGATAGCTTAGAGATAAGCACCACAGCTACTTCCATTGAGGTCTGCTGAATAAAAGACTTTCTGATTTTTTTGAGTTTTATCATTGATTAATATTCTGGGAACTGAGTTCACTTCTATGTTCACTGTGTACAAGAGCAAAGTTATGGGAACAGATTTAGTGCCCAAAGACAGACTAGTGGAAAAGATAATGTGGTAAATCATACAGTAGAACACTACTAAACCAAAACTATACCCTAGAAATAAGATTTCCCAAATGGAAATGGGGATGGTGGAGAGCAAAGTGTGGAGGGGGATCAATAGACTGTGCTGGAGGACAATGGCTACCTGTTGGTGATTGGGGTGTGGTACTATCAACTGAAAAAGTCGGGACCTATACTCTGCATCATATGCAGTGTTGTAAGTCAATGTTACCTCAATTAAAAAAAAATCCCATACAAAGCATCAAAAGACCTAACATATTTAAAGAATTATTAAACCACCACAATGCAACATCAGAATCTGTCATATAAAAAGATCACCCCATCATATGTTTGGAAAGTGAAAAATACATTTTTCAAATAATTGTTGGAGCAAAGAAAAAAAAACAGCTAATTTATAACTAATGTCAATGACAATTTTGGATTGACAATACCAACATTTGTGAATCAGTTTTAACAGTTTTAAGGGAGAAATCTAGTTTCAAATGTATATATTGGAAAAAATAAAGATGAATATAAAAAATTAATGAATTAAGTGTCCAACAAAGAAAAAAATAAAGTAAATCACATGAAAGTAGAAAGGTTAATGAAACAGAGAACAACGAATAATATTAAAATTCCATGGGACATATCCCAGTCCTTTGGTGACTAGGCCAACCAGACCCCTGGAGTCTGCCTTCCCCTTGCAGACCCCACTGGAATGGTGGAGGGATGGGCTGCTAGGCACACGGGCTCAGGGGGTGGGAGGAACAGGGTTTGGGGAAGGGAGGTCATTATCACCCTCTCTAGATTGCTCCAAAACCAGTCAATCCTCACCAGGAACAACAAAATCACTAATTCAGTGGCAGATACACATGAAGATAGAGGTGAAGGGAAAGAACTGAGGCCCAGGACAAACATACATGTCAGATTCAGGGAACATAGGGCTGTGAGACCAACTACAGTGACAAAGTGTCTCAAAAAACACACCCAGGAGATTTCCACAGATGGGAATGGAATCTACGGTTCAGAGATGCCATAGGTGTGAGCTAAGCATCTTACCATTTCACGGGGAGTGGGAAGCCCCAGAGACAGGGCAGCAGCCCCACAATGAGCTTGACCAACCATCCGTCAGTACCCATTCAGATTAAGAACTTTATATGCAGACATTGGCTGGGAGAAATGCTCCCAATACCAGAGACTGAACTACAAAGCAAAGAAGAAGCAAAATGTGACAGAAACTGGGCCGGAGAAGACCCACCAGTAAAAAGGAGGAGGCACTAGAAGGATACAAACACAAACTAACTACCCAACAAAGACACATGTGGAAAACTATGTACAGACCACTGTGTCCCAGGAAAACACGTCCACACCTGGCAAAAGGACACTGTTCCAGAAAAGAAAAGGACAAAAAATCGACTGATAACTGGCAGCGAAAGAAATGGAGAGACAAGAGGGAGTACAGGGAGGAGGGAGAGGGAAGGAATACCCAAAGGGCAAGAAAAAAAGAAATGCAAACAAATTTTATATAATTAAAATAAAAAAAGAAAAACAATTCTGTGAAGTGTATGTGTCTTTAATGCCAGAAGAAAATAATTTTATAATCCAAAATAATAAGTGCCTTTCACATATAATATTTTAAACAATCAATATGCAGATGTTGATTGGTTGCCCTGAGCCAGTTAATACTCAGGCAGTGCAAGGAGGGAAGTACTATTTTTGTATACTGGATGTTGACTAAATTTATCATGACTACATCCTTCTGCAATATATTCATACATCAAATCATTACTATATACCTAAAATGATTCCATTGTTATAAACCCATCATAGCTCAATAAAACTAGAAATTTTATTTTAAAATAAAGTAATTGAGGCACAGAGAACTTTAAAGGCCTGTTAAAGACCTGACTCAGGGTCGCACAGTTTTTAAATGCCAGAATTTAAGCACAAATTTTGCTGATCCAAACTCCATATTCTCAAACTTAATTTCAATGCCTGTTCTTTTTCCCAGAACTTTTAATTTTGAGATAATTGTAGTTTCATATGTATGACACCTATCCTTCAACCAGGTTCCTCTAACAACATTTTGCATAAGCACAGAATAGTATCAGAGAAAATTGCAATGTCCTTTTCCATCAGTTTTACAAATACTCAAGTATATAGATATCTTCAGCTCTGTACAGTCTTATCACATGCAGACTTGAGTGACTACTACCACAGTCTAGACAGACCAGTTCCATCACAAACATTCTTTGTATTATTCCTTTATAGCCTCAGTCAACTTCTCCCTTTCCTAGTTCTTGACAACCATTACTCTGTTCCTCATTTCTATAATTTCATCATTTCAAGGATGCCATATAAATGGATAGACATTTTCAAGTTGGGTTGTATGCACTCCATCTTGAGATCCATCACAGTCATTGTGTGCAGAGTAGTTTAGTCCTTATTGCTGAGTATTCCCTGAAATGGATGTATGTTTGTTTAACCACTTATTCAATGAAGGAAAATGGGTTATTTCAGTTTTAAGCTATTACACACAAAACTGTTATGAACATTTTTGAGTATGTTTTTGTGTGAACATAAGATTTTATTTCTCTGGGTTGAATGCTCACTAGTGCATCTTTGGGTTGTATGGTAAGCTCTTAGTTGATAAGAAACTCCCATACTTTTTTTGAGAATAGTTGTATCACTTTATACAGTATAATAAAAAGGGTCTACTTTGGTGATTTTTGTCAACATCAACATGTATTCATAAATTAAGTCATATTTAACTGAACATGTAGACATATTTAATTGTACATTGTTCCTGCAAGCTCTAATGCAATAAATTTCCACAGATACCACCTTTCAAAGCTGGAAAAAAAAAAATCATGATTCCAAGATTTTAGTGTTACACATTTACCTACTGTAACGTACGACCTCTCAGGCTCCTTCATATTCCAATGTCTGGCACCACACCTGCCACAGCAAATTACTCGTGAAAGCATTTTCTTTCAACTGATGTCCAGTGCAATTTTTGACATACAGAAAGAACTCACTGTCAAACAAATGCCAACTCATTACAGACTAGTACTCAATAGACAAGCATATCTCTGAGGGGTTATAGCGTCTTATATAGCTCTTTAGGTAAAAGAGCACTTTAACTACAACAGAAAGCTGGGAAGCTGTGAAGAATATTTTGAGGAAGGAAAAGATACTTTCAATATTTCTTTGTCCCATAATGTTTACTAAGTTATCCTACAGATTACTATTATTTAGAAGCTATTTCACACAGGTTAATCCAGTCATTAAAAATAATAAATAGTAAACATTCAACATGTGCCATGCACTCCAATATAAAACTTTTATTATGGCTATTACCTATTTATATTCTAAAGAACTTTTATTTACTTTTTTATATTTATTTTTTGTGGGAAGAAAACAAGTTACAGATAGGTATACATATTACAATATCATAACTACAAAATTATAAATCATGCAAAATAATATATTATTTAATCATATGTGTGATTTAAAAGTTTCAAATACCACAGGAATGATAAACATCAAATCCATTGTACTGATTATTATTTCTGGGAATGTATAATGGGGGATAGGATAGAGAGATGTTCACAGAGAATGTCAACTATCTCTGTAATGGCTGATTATTAAAATTAAAAAAAATTTTTGTATATATATGTATGTATATATATATATGTATGTATGTATGTATGTATGTATATATATATATATATATATATATATAAAACATTATTGTGTACCTGGGGTTTTTCCATTTCCCAAACACCTGTTAACCATCCTACTCTTTTGTGCCCTCCTCCTCCCCACCGGCTTCTTCCTCCTCCTACTCTCTTGCTCCATCGTTCAGCCCTATTGGTTGTTTCGAATTTTTCTTGTTTGTTTTTCCCTATATATGTCATATTAAGTGAGAACCCTGTATTCCTCTTTTTATTTTTGGCTTATTTCTGCTAATATGAGTCCATTTAAATTCCATCCATATTGCTGCAAATGACATGTTTGTCCTCCTTGATTGATGCATAGTATTCCATCATGTACATATACCACATTTTTTTTCAACCATTCATTGGTTTTGGGGCATTTGGGTTGTTTCCATATCTTGGCAATTGTAAACAGAGCTGCAATAAACATACATGTATAGGTGTCCTTTTTAATTAGTGTTTTCATGTCCTCTGGGTAGATTCCCATTAGTGGGATTGCTGGGTCACATGGTAATTCCACTTTGAATTGTTTGAGAGTCTTCCACATAGTTTTTCATAGTGGCTGGACCAATTTGCACTTCCACCAGCAGTGTAGGAGAGTTCCTTTTTTCTCCATATCCATACCAACATTTGTTGCTGTCCTTTTTTTTTTTTTTTTACTATGGGCCATTCGTACTGGTGTAAGATGGTATCTTAGTGTGGTTTTAATTTGCATTTCCCTGATTACTAGTGATGTGAAGCATTCTTTCATGTGCCTATTGGCTATCTGTATTTCCTCTTTGGTGAAGTGTCTTTTAGTTCTTCGCCCCATTCTTGGATTGGGCTTTTGCTTTGCTTTTGTTTAGTTGTATGAGCTCTTTGTGGATCTGGAGGGGAAAAATTTTCTCACAGTTGGCTGGGTTTTTGTTTTTTGTCTCTTTTGCTGTACAGAAACTTTTTAGTTTGATGTAGTCCCAGATGTTTATGTTTTCCTTCATTTTTTTGCTGGCTGTAGTTGTTTCCAGAAATGAGTTTCTGAAGTGAAATTCATGTAGTGTTTTGTCCAGGTTTTCCTCTATGTATTTTATGGTTGCAGGTCTCACATCCAAGTATTTTATTGATTTTGAGTTGATTTTTGTACAGGGTGTGAGGGTGTTGTCTTGGTTTATTTTTTGTAAGTCATGGTCCAGTTTTCCCAGCACCATTTACTGAAGAGGCTGTTCTTGTTCCAGTGTATGTCTTTTGCCCCTCTGTCGAAGATTAGTTGACCATATATGTATAGTTTTATTTCTGGGTACTTGATTCTGATCCATTGATCTGTCTGTTTTTGTACCAGTACCATGCTGTTTTAAGTATTATGGCTTTGTAGTATAGTTTGAAACCTGGAATTGTAAGCTTTCATTCTCTCTTCTGTTTGTCAAGAGGGTTCTAGCTATTTAGGGTCTTTTGTTGTTCCATATGAATTTCAGTAATTTTTGTTCTTTCTCTTTAAAATATGTCATTGGGATCTTTATTGGAATTGCATTGAATCTGTAGATTGCCTTTGGTAATATGGCCATTTTAATAATGTTGATTCTTCCAATCCATGAACAGGGAATGTCCTTCCATTTTTTAAACATCATTTTCTATTTCTTTTAAGAAGGTTTTATAGTTTTCTTTGTATAGGTCTTTACTTCTTTTGCTAGGTTTATTCCCAAGTATTAATTTTCTTTGGTATGAAGGTATATGGAGTGGTTTTTAAAATTTCTACTTCTTCTGAATGATTCTTTGCATAGATAAAGGCT
>PVHY01002548.1:20184-102665 GCA_004024945.1 Uropsilus gracilis
TTTTTTTTTTTTTTTTTTTTTTTTTTTTTTTTTTTTTTTTTTTTTTTTTTTTTTTTTGGTTCTCTACATAGAGTATCATACCATCCACATATAATGATAACTTTATTTTTTCTTTTCCTATTTGGATTCTTTTTATGCCTTTCTCTTGTCTTATTGCTCTACCTAGGGTTTCCAGAACTATGTTGAAAAGTAGCGGAGAGAGTGGGTTTCCATGCCTGGTTCCAGATCTTAATTGAAATGATTTCAGTTTTTCCCTGTTGAGGATGATATTTGCTGTGGGTTTGTCATATATAGCTTTTATTATGTTGAGGTATGTTCCTTTTATAGCAACTTTTTCCCAGGGCTTTCATCATGAAGGGTGCTGAACTTTATTGAATGCTTTTTCTGCATCTATTGATATGATCATATTTTTTTTTCTCTTTGTTGATATGCTGGATTATATTGATTGATTTTCTCATGTTGAACCATCCCTGTGCCCCTGGGATGAATCCCACTTGGTCATGATGGTTAACCCTTTTTATGCAATGCTGGATTCGATTTGTCACGATTTTGTTTGGAATTTTTGCATCTGTGTTCATTAGGGAGAGTGGTCTATAGTTCTCTTTCTTTGCAATATCTCTAAAGAACTTTTAAAAGGCATGACATAGTCACAAAGACACTATTCCCAAGGCAACAGCTTCCTAATAAAAGCTAGGAAACAGTCACATTCTTTTGTAAGCCCTATCAACAAACCTAGGGGAAACAGAAGAGAATAATATATGCTAACTGAAAAGGAGTTATTTGTAGTTTTTAGATATTAAGTAGTGCAGATATAGGAAATGTTTTGAATATTGACAACATCAAAGGATTTATGACTGTTAGAGGATTTTCATAGACTGAGAAAATACACTCCTCCTTCCACTTTCACCCTACAGGATTTCTTTGATGTGTGACTCAATTTTCCATTAAGCCCATCAAGTTATATGTTCTCTTTCTTAGGGGGCTAGGCAGTTATTTGTTCTTTGCTTTACCCTCCTGACGAAAAAAAAAAAAAAAAAAGAGAGAAAGAAAGAAGTTCTGTTTCCACCAAGGATTAATACTCATGGAATTCTGTGTATCACACTAACTTACATCTATGTTTGCACTCCTAGCTATATTTGAAGTTCAGTACTGATGTTTATGATGAGAGCTATCATTCCTTAAGAAAAGATATAATTATATTGAAAATAAAAAATTATACTGAAAATAACTTCACAAACTCAGGGAACAAAGCATATTTCAGAATGTTTTTTAGATACTAAGGAAAATTTAAAAACACAATTTGAGTACAGTGATATAGGAAATTTATTTATTCAGATGTCTCTGAGAAGAATTTAAATTGATTTGTGCTACATAAATGGCCACATGGGCAGAGTATATTCATATGGTGGAGAGAATAAAGCCCTCACTCCCACAAATATGTCCATGTTCTAATCCCTGGGAACTGTAAATACATTATCTTACACGGTAAAAGGAATTTAGTGTTAAGTCAAAGATTTTGAGAAAGAGTACTTATTCTGGACCATCTGGGTGGGCTGAATATAATCACAAGGGATTTCTAGGATGGAGACAGAAGGATCAGCAGGAAGTGTGATGATGGAAGCAAGGGGGTCAGAGTGATATGAGTAAGGATCTGTGGACTCAAGAAGATGGAAATAACAAGGAAATGAACTCCTGGAAATATCCAGAAGGAATGCAGTCTTGCATATTAATTCATTACAGCAGGAATAGGAAGCATCATATCACACACACACACACACCCATATACACATTCTATATCTGTAGCTATATCTATGTATCTGCTTACCAATTAGTCTAATACTTTGAAAGGTATCTTAAATGTAACTGTATACAGAATCATCTTCCTTTAAAAATAATTTTAAAAAGTTAAAAATTTTTATGCAATTTATATATAAAATATTACTCAGTAGTGAAATATTAGCACAAGCCACTTTGCTACTCTTGAGTTCCTGTTTCCTTACAAAATGAGAAACATACTATATCTGAGGTTCATTTTAGTTTCAAGATCCAAAAGCTATCTGTGGAAAAAATAGATGGTTTTGGGAGTTAGGAGGACATGAGATGCAATTTTATTTTGGACATATCAACTTAGAATCCCCGAGACTTGATTTCCTTATTTGTTAAAATGGGGAAGATAAAAGCCACAGTGGCAATAAATTGCAAAAAACACAAACAGTTCTAATACAGTGCCAGGGAGTTAGCAGAATTCAAGGAGATTTAGTCTTCCTCTCCCTCTTTCACATCTCCTGACTTTACAAGATTATTTCATGCACGTTTCCCCATTACTTGGATTTTGAATGTGTCTTTTTAATACCACTGCTTACTCTAGGTCATAAACAACATTTCATATATAGACAAAAAGGAGAGTGGTATCATGTAGGCCATGCGTATACAAAGAGAAGAAAATATTTCAAGAAAGTATTTCTGTAAAACTGACATCGCATAATTTAGAAAAATTTAAGTAAATAAACACATCTAAGTTGGAAGGTTGATAAGCATTTGTTTAAAGATGAACATGTAAAATAAAATTTAAGTGATACCTCTATTTTATACATAGTTCCCACATTGGAAAAAAATTTTTATCTGGAGATACATGCACTGTGATTTTTTTGAGGAAGTATGGTATCAGTGAGAAATACATTCCTCCTAAAAATAATATTCTGTGAAGATACAGAGAGGAAATATTTAAAGTCCCTCTGCCATGAATCAATAAATCATTAATAAAGGTCCCTAAATAGCAAGGTTAACATCATTAAAATGAATCTTGGCCTTAGGCTCACTATAAAACTGGTTTACTTGAACAAATTGTGAGCAAAGCATTTAAAAAAAAGTCAGCACTACCACATTCCTTGAGATTTCAAGCGCTCTTAGAAATTGAGTTGAGTACTTCACCAACAACCAACATATTCTAAGATTATTTTAAAGAATTTCTGACAAAAGGAAAACTGGAAAACCTCACTGTAAGTGAAAGGAATTGTAATTCTTCAAGTAAGTTCTGAAAAATAGTAAAATAAAACAAAATGCCCACCAATTAAAAAAAAAAACAACCTGTATTTTGCTTTGAGTATTTGGCACTAAAATAATTAAATATTACAGAGAAGCCACGTGCATAAAGACACCCATTTTTCAGCTAACCAGACTGGGTAGTATGTTACATTTTACAGCAGGGCACAGTTACATATGTTACATACGTTACATAGTGTTAACTATGTTCCCTTCCCTCCTTTGAAGCAGTACATTTCTCAGAAGATGGGAGCATCTTATTTAGTTCCCAGGACCCTTGGCTACCATGCAGCAACAGATTACTGACAACTCTTTCAGGGGATGAAGTTTGGAATGACCTGATTAGGGACCAATATTATTAGATTTCTTCTTACCCAATTCATAAAAATTCAATTTACATCGAATGTTTCAGGAACATATCTATATTGATTAAGGTTCAACATGGTTCTTTTCTGTGTGTGTGCTATAAAATGTTAAATGTTAATGGTTTTTATTAACTCATCACTTGTTTTCTGCTGTTTAAACAACAGGTCAGACAACACTTGCCACGATAATGTCTGCCAAAATCACTGGTCATAAACACTCCAGCACCACATTCACTTACGACTAAGGTTGCTGATTTTATCATTCTCTTCCACCTTAAAATATTTCAGTACAGCCAGCTTAAACTTCTTTCTCTATGTTTATGTTTCTTCTACGTGTTGTAGGATTTCTTTCTTAGCAACACCAGATGAACTCAGGACAAGATGAAGAGTGGACCTTTTGAATGTTCTAGTTAGAGAAAGTTCGTGCACCTTCCAGTTGCTTGTCAGCAAATATCAGACTTTGCTGGTCAGGAAGAATTCTCCCTTCTCCTGGTTTGTGGCTTTTACATTTTCTATTGTAACCAAGGGTTCAACCTTGAGAGTGACAGTTCTCCTGGAATGGTCTCCATGAAAATCTGTCTCTGCAGCAGTTCCACTGCAGATGGGGGATCAGAAAGGTTGTATGCATTCTTTATAGTGACCTGTTCTTTTTATGTTATTTTATCTTCTCTTTCCATGATTATCTTGTTTCTTTTGACTTGTTCTATTGCCTTAAATTTCAGAAATGGTGCTTGTTGTTATGGTAGATGATATTGTAGTGTGGATTGTGCTGAGTGTGAGTTTATCTGCAGTGTATTATTTAGAATTCTGTAAAAATGCTTGCATTTACTTCTTCCTGGGCCTCAAAAAGAAAACTAGTTTGAAATTAAATTGTATCATATATGCCAAAATTCAAGGCATTAAAGTTGTTTGTAGTCGAGCTGACTTGCAGTCAACTATTTATAAAAATCCTTGAAGATATAGATGATATCTCAATTACTTTATTTGGAACAAAATATTATCTGGTAAGGACACAGCAGCTGGAAAACAACTCAATCAATGTTGTTTTGCATGTGTGTAGAAGTTTCCTTCCATAGTCAGTTAAACAAAACAAAACAAAACAAAACAAAACAAAAAAAAAACAAACCAGGGAAATTGGAGCTCTAGGAGTACAACTTTACCATCTGAAAGCTTGGATTTTAACAGCCTTTCAACGATCACTTAAAAAGTGACACAGTAATTCAAAAACTACTAAGGAATTTCTAAAAGCTGACTATATGAGTTTTCCATAAATGGGTTGCTTTTGTGGCTTGGACAAATTTTCCAGTAACATGATCATATATGGATTAAAAAATGCTGAATTCCAAATAGCTGAGGTGGAAATGAAGACTAAACTTAAACATGAATACAAAATATAACTTAAATATTTCTACCTACAATACACGTGCTCAATCAAAACCTGGGAGGCCAACAAAACCAGAACCCATATGCTCTACGTTTGACTCTCCCTTCAGAAGCATCATGCTTCTCACCCCCTCAAATCATATACTGGGACATCTGCTCTGGAACACTGAACTTAAGCCATTATGTGGGACTGTGTTGATCCAACAACACTTATTTATTAATTAGTATTGCATAGAGGACACATGATTTAACAGATGTCCAATGAACCTACATCTCTAAGACAAGATGATTCATTTCTGCTTTATAACTGCAAAAGTGCCTCATACATAACGACAATTAATTATAAAGCCCAACAGCTGAGATACTTAATGGCTTCTGTGTAAAGTGTGTAATAAATGACTAGCCATATGATACTTGCTGTTAAATTAAAGGCAGTGACATAAATATCAACATAAGGACAATGGCCCCTTTTTGATTTTGTTTTCATTTTTTATGGGTCATATAGTAACAAGGCACAGAATTATTTACAAGATTTGCTTGTAAAATGGAAATAACATATAGAATTCCTTTATCACTTGTGAAAGTAATAAATTTGTTTGCAGACAAATGAAGAGGCAATTATTTATCTGAAGAAACTAATAATTCCATATACATACAAGACAATACAGTGTTCATCATAACTAGCTAGAAATGACACTTTGATTTTTCATATAGCTTACAACAGTGTAGAAGTAAGCCACATTTTAACACAATTTAAAATGAAACAATGACTAATTCTGTTAATGATACAGTAAATTAACAACAATCACAGAGTTGGCTGAATGCCCATACTCTTGGAGAATGCTACATAACACACACAAGAGATGTTCTTTAAAAGCAGCAGAGAGTTAATAAATACCACAAAAGTGTCCAAACTTTGATGGATATGAGAGAAAATAATGATGCTTATACTGTGAAGTTTAATAATATGTGCGGTGGAGAACTATGGAGCTTGGTGGTGGACATGGTGTTGTTACATACATCTAAAGAGTTGAGAACTGAAAAAAAGTTGAGAATTTAAAACTCTCTAAAGCATATACTATTCTATAGATCAACATTACCTTGATAAAAAATAACACAATTGAAAAATATTGCATGTACATCATAGGAAGCTGTAACTCCAACCCCTCCAAAATTATTATATAATTTATTCTTCACAATCACCCTATGAAGTACATACTACTACTGTATTATGGGTTTAAAAAAAAGTTCAGAGAAATTCAGATGTTCACAAGTGAAGCAATTGAAACAGTAAGTAAAGAAGCAATAAGAAGGAAGAAGGCAGTAAATAAACCAAACCAAACACACAAGAAAACAATCTACATGTCAAAATAGTTTTATGAAAATGACAGAAAAAAGGAGGAGCATAAGAAATCTATATGAATTCTAGATATCAACAGTTGGAGCTCAGAAAAGTTAATGATTTAGGGAGATTAAGTAGCTTTTCCAGATCAAGTTCTGGCAAAATGGGAATTTATATGTAAGTGCTTCATGAAAGTTTTTTAAGTTATACTATTATTAATACTGTTACATCAAATGACTTATCATTTCTAAGATTACTGTAGACAAGTAGACAAGGAAAATCAAGCCAGCTTAAAAAAATATAGTTTCAACATGTTTTGAAAATTGTCACCTTAACATTTGTCTGATCTTTGTTAACTTAAATCTTGACATTTAAAATCTCTAGCAAATATTGTCCAAACATCTGTGGACAACAGATCAACAAACCGATCTTACATTCAATTACTCATCACTGATAGCTAATCAGGTAGCTTACCTGAAAAGTAAAATAAGACTGAAGTTTGACTGAAAAAATGAAGGAACAGCCATTGACTAATAAAGTGAGAGGCTGGGCTTTTATTCTATCAGCTTTGATCAGGGGAGTGCCATGCTGAAAGGGGGATTTTAGAATTTTATTATAGGGCTGTTACCCAATGCTCCCTTTTCATCTAGTCCCTCACAGAACGAATCCTTTAAAGCTGATGATATACTTATTCCTAAGTCCATAATCAACATTGTGGTAGCTTTTTTTGTGAATTGTCTGAATAGCAGACTAGAAATGGTGAACATGGGGAAATAGAGAAAAGACAGGCAACTCAAGCTACAACCTGAAACAGGTATGGAGGAGACCCAGCATGCAGACAAAAAGAAAAAAAAAAGAGAGAGAAATGGCTAAAAAACATGGGTTCATCATCCATGGAACCCACTCACTGAGAAGATCAGAGAGAAGGAAGACAGTAAATATATAGGAGACTAGTCCAAGGTAAGCATTCTTACCTTGGGTGATTCTTAGAACTGAGGTATTCAATTCTTAAGGATGGATATGTTTGTTTTATCACCAAGACAAACAAAACACAGCTTTGGCTCTTGATGTCTCAAGAACTAAAGGACCACCTCAACGTATCTCTTTTTTTGCTTTTCTGGCAGATATTGAGGAATTATGTGTCAGTTTCATTGAAGGACTATTTAACATTCTGAGGTATATCTTAAAATTTATTTTATTGTAATGATAACTGCATGGTTAATTTTCTATATTTTAGGTAGTTTCCTTCCTTCTCGTCTGCTATTCTACTATTCACCATTTGTCCATAATCTTTTCTCTGCTACCATCTGACATTACTTCTCTGGTCTCTATTTCTACCTTTGAGGTTATCTCATTTCACTCACACACCTTAGTGCTTCTGAACTCTATTATTTTGTACTTTTTCCACATCAGAATTCTCTGTAAGATTGCTGTCTTAAAAAACAACAAGAAACAATAGTTTAATTTCCCTTAAGTGGGAATGTACTGATACATACAAGAACAAAAAATGGAGTCAAGTACAAATGATTCAGAATTGTGTGGGGGGAAAAAAAAACACCCTTATTCTCTAATGTTTTATTCTTGTTGCCTGAATCTATGTGTAAAAGAACATCTGTAGTATCTAACATAAAAAAAAAAATCTAATCTGGTTTCCCCCCCCTTGCCCTATAATTTGCATCATTCAACTTTATACTGTAGAAAATTGGCTCCTGCAGTATAACAATGCTATCTTAAAAAGCAAACAATTCCACAATTTGTTTATTTAAAAAAATAAATAGCATCAACTTCATTTTACAAAAGTAACTGTTCTATGTTAGAAGCCTGAAGTTAGGGTTGCAAAGTATGTTTATTTTTAAGGGAACAAATTCATACAAAATCCTTATAGGCAAAGATTACAGAGATAATTTATCCCTTGGTGGGGAAGAGTAGAATATTCATGTGTATCTGTTCAATAAATATATAGCCTGGAAAAATACGGATTATTCACAGTTGAAAGGGGGCTACCTAAACCATAATTAAAAATGACAACTGATCGAGAACTTCTAGTTTCCTAACCATTAGGATTACAGTGCCTTTTTTTGGGGGGGGGGAACAAAAGGTATAGGTATCAATCAATACATGTGTTGTTATCAAAATTTTGGTTTAAAGCAATTATCCAAGTCTTGTGATTAATACAGTAATGTAGATTATAATGGTCTCACATTAATTGTAGAGTCAAAATTAACAATATTTCATATCTTCTTCAAATCTGAATATATCACTGTATTGTATGCTTGAAATAAAGAGTATAAGAATTGAAAGCTTTGAGTGGGCTAGGTGAAATGATTGCCTGAGTCAGTCTGTCACATTTTGGTCAGAATTAGTGAGGATATAGAGACAGAAGGACAATGAAATAAAAACCAATGTATCATTATAGTAAGTTATTTATGCTGACCATCATACTGACAAATTCTGAGATCTTAAAGTCTTTTTTTTTTTGTTTTGTTTTCTTCCCCTCCATCGCCCCTGGCCAATCATAAGGTTTTCAATGACAACGCCACTACATTTTACCTTCTTAGATGTGGTAAAACTGAACATTCATTACTTAAATATGCAATTAAAATCTGTATCATTATTTTATAATTACAGGCTGGGATATTTATTGTGTGGCTAGGTAAAAACCAGTTCATGAAAGAGCTTATGAGGAAGATGAAAAAAGAATAAATCTTACTTTTTATCCAAAATTCTAATTATTACATTATTTAAAAATACTAAGAGTTAAGACTTCAGTTTGTTACGATAGTGCAGGAATAGTATTTTTTCAAGCACTGTTTATTATTGCAAGATATATCTTCTGACTTTATACCTAGCTTAGAAGATATACAAGATATTTTTGGCTATAAATACTGTTGGTATAAGACACTATTGCTACAGAGTTATTAAGCTTCTCCTTTCTAATGGTAACTGAGGAAGGGAAAAAATGCATCTTCCCTTCACAGTATGTCTTGCAGATTTGGTACACCATGAAAATGCAATTTCACTGAAATAAGCTCACAAACTGAAGGTTTAATGCATTGCTTTAAGATGTCTTTGAGCATTTCTGTAAGCAAACAACACTACTGCCCAATATATATGTGTATAATAAACACACGTTCTAATATTTTTGCCTAGACTTGGTGCTTTGTTTGTATAATCTCGAGGAAAAAAATTGCTCTTAAACTTTGGCCTTGATGGTAATGAAGCAATATACTAGCATTCAAGATATTACAATTGTTTCTGAATGCTCACCTGCATTTCAGCTTTCAAAGAATAGTGATAGAAAAAGTACACTTTTGAGAAGTTAAATGGTCACTTTTTAAATTATTGTTGTTTTTATTAATAAAAACTATAATTTTTTTCCTCTCTCCTTTTTAGAGTGTGTATTTGGTGTTTGCAAAAATGGTTGCATAAACCTAACCCCAGAAATAATGTCCATTTCTAACAAAGAGAGAAAGATTGCAGCTTTGATATTTCAAAACACTGTTATTCTGCACCTTGATAAACCTATATTCGCTCTCCCCCTATTAAACCGTATCATCTCTCATAAATGAACAAATTTCTTTGAGGCAGTCTTCCCTTCTATTCCTACTTTTTCCAGTAAAAATACAAAAAAATGTTGGCTTATGTTTGTCTTTATGAAAAACACTTCTTAGCTCACTATATTTTATAAAACTTTTCCAACTTTTTATTAAAAATTCAAACTTACAATGAACAGATTCATTGTTACTATCAAGATTTTTTTTTTCATTTTCAAAGTATCTCTAAAATAAACTGTTCTACTCTTAGACTGCTGGTGGGAATGTAAACTGGTTCAGCCACTGTGGAAAGCAGCATGGAGGACCCTCAAACTAATGAAAATGGAAACACCATTTGACCCAGCAATCGCTCTTCTTGGAATCTATCCAAAGGAGATCTCAATACTTATACATAGGGACATCAGTACCTGGATGTTTACTGCAACACTATTTATAATTGCAAGGACATGGAAACAAACCAAATGGATGAAAAAAAGATGTGGTATGTATACACAATGGAATATTACTCATCAATTAAAAATGACAAATTTGACGATTTTATGATAACATGGATGTACCTAGAAGAAATCATATTAGCAGAAACAAGTCAGAAAGAAAAAGACAGAATCCAAATGATTTCACTAATATATGGGACATAGGAAAAACAAACAAAAGGCCACGAGGAGAAGTCAAAACAAGCTAAAAACCAAAGTACACAACTTGGGGGTGGGTGGGAACAGTCAGGGAGGGGAGGTGGTGGGTGAACCCCATGGAATACAAAGATGTGGAAAAAAATTATTAGAAATCAAAAAAAATATTGTTCTAGATGTGATGTGTTGCTCAATTTTATTATGCTTAGGACTTCAAGAATATATATCCTTTTCCCATACTTCAAAGTTCTGTCATCTGCCATTCTCCATTTTTAAATGGAGACTATTAAAAAACTCAAATATAACATATATAAAAAGAAGTATCTAAAGCACCAGCACACAGCACCAGTTTATGTATGGGACTGCAGACAGTGAGTTCTTAGTGTAGACAGTAAGATCCAAAAGCAAAATAAAGTATTTTCCTTTACTGATGGGAACGTTAGTTACATTTCATGATACTTTCTCTGTGATTTCCAGGCATGGTACTCAATCCCCTTTCTGTACCTGTTACATTTAAACTTATTGTGTGCATGTTTCTTCCTATGTAAAGGTGTTTTTTATTGCACTACTTATAGAATCAAACATTGTCATACATGCAACAGGGCCTAGATACAGATTTCTAGGTTGAATAAATAAATGTTAACTCTGTATAAAAGCTTTAACTAGCTGTGTTCTTCCTCACCCTCCAATTAAGCGGCAGGAATGCAAGCAGAAAAAGAGGGAAAATGTTTCCTCTGAATGTATTTATAAATTTTCAGTATCTGATTCACATTTAAGCTTTAGGTGAGGTTCTTTAGGATGTCTGACCTCAAGAGTATGCTTGACAGGAGCACTGTTTTTTATATTGGTTAGAGTTACCTACTTTGATTAGTTACCAAGACCCTACAGTCCCCAAATACCTGCTCAATTATGACTCAAATCACTTGTTAGCATTTACGTAAATAAATACAACCCAGGGAGGTAAGAATTCTTTTCTGAAATGACTCCTCATGTACCGTCAATTTTATTCTTGTCTACTTCATCCTTACTGCACAAAATTTTCAAGTATTAACATCTAAGATGATATTCGTTATGGCCTACAGTTTACATAGGCCTATATAAAGGTCCTAGGGAGATACAAAAGCATAAATACTCTGGCCCCGAGGAATGCCTGCTATTAGTAAAAAAGATGAAAGCTTTTATAATACTTTAGGACAAAGGAACATAGGAATAAATTTCCATTTATTCAATATTCCACATCATCATCCACATCACTCCACATTCAGCATTCCAAATCATCATCAGCATGTCTGGGCTATGCAGTTGGATAAAGAATAGTGTTGGATCTCTTTTCTTTCAGGGTAGTTACTCTGTCTTATCTTCTAATTGTCTTAAAATCATTTGATAGGCTTGGACAGACCCAGAAATAAGTCTTACAAAAGAAAAATAAAAGGCAATAGAAAATAAAGCCCTTTCAAGCAAAAATGCGGCAAATTAAGAAAAAGAATCATTGCTTAGAGTAGATAACAGTGAAATGTTAACAGATGGCAGAGAAAAGGCACAGTTTTTCAACTCTATTAAATTATATTAAGTCGTATTTCTTGTGTCAACAAGGAGAATGGTATGATTTTAAGTTAAGTTCTAGAAAGGATTACTAAGCAGGTAATAATAGTACTTTAAAACAAGTTATAAAATGAGAGACTAGGTAAACAAAGCAGACACACAGTACATTTGACCTCCAGCATGATCTATAATGAGCTCTTTGAAAGTTTTTCAGAAAAATTACTGAGTCATAGATTGAGGGTCATATGCAGATTCTGTGTACCAGCTGGTGCTCTACCAACCAGAGAGACCACTGAGGTGACACACCATCTACTGTATATACCCACCAGCAACTTCTTCCTATTGTGGTAAAACATATACATAATCAAAAGTCTTAGAAATCTTTTCTTTTTTGCTGTCAGCAGCATTCGCTGCTCTACTGCCAAAATAAACACAGTAGCCGATCAGCCAATAAATTTGATTTTTATGTATGGAAAAGGTATTTATAACTGAGGAGACTGTAGACAGTAAGATCCAAAAGCAAATTGGGTTGTTGCAAGATCACTTTGAGTGTGAGCGAGAGAGAGCATTCCAAACTGGATGATAACCCAGTTTAATAGATGTGGATTAGTTTAATAAGCATACTTTAGCAGATTCTGCTGAGAGACCAAATGAATAAAAAGTTCTCTAATAGGATGATGTGCTTTCAATCTTGTCTTCTCCACATTTTACCAGTGTCTTAAGCAGAGACATAAAGGTATGTTATAAAAACTATGGAGAATAGACAGGTGGATAGAAGGGAACACACTGGTCAAATGTGAAGACTCTAAATATATTAAACTAGAGGCTAAAACATCCAATATAATATATCCAATATTTTTAATAGAAAAAAAAAGAGCTACAGTGAAGTTATGAGGAAACTTGGCTTAAGTGCAATGAAAGGGATTTTTGAATGGAGACTATTAAAAATCTCAAATATAACATATATAAAAAAGTAGCTTAACCGCCAGCGCACAGCTTGATGAACATTTTACAAAGTGTACACATTTAAGTAACTGCCACCTAAAGAAGATACGGATGTCTGACAGCCCCACAGACATCTCCCTTGTTTCTTCTCATTCGTAGTCATTATGCCGACTTCTACTTCTTTACATTAGTCTTCCCTGTTTTTAATTTATACAAATGGGATCAAACAGCACAAAAATGGAATTATACAGTATATATTTTTTTGTGTTGTTTCCTCAATAATGTGTTTGTAAGATTCATATGTACTGCCCATTGTTCTGCAATCTTCATTTCACTGTTATATGATCTTGCACTTTAGACTATACACCACAGTATACCCATTTTACTACACATGATGATTTTTTCTCACAGGACTATTCTGATTAAATAAAGCTTTACAAGTGACAGTTATGCAATGTGACAAGGTGGCAGCAAAGACAGTTTACATACTTTCTTTGCCCACATCTGGCTTTGAAAACAAGAATGAGCAATGATAAGACTTTCATGATATCGCTCGAATTTTGAAGGCATGAAACAGCACAGAAAAGTGACTATATTCATATTATGTTCCAAAACGTAGCTAACAACAGGAAAAGGTATTTTGTTCTTAGATTATAATATTTTCTGCTTTGTAAAATTTTGCCAATGAACTGAGTATTATTTGAACCTATATTTAAAGATGCAAATTTTTTGCTTATAATTTGTGTCAACAGATGGCATGCACAAAATATAGCCTAGATTCTACTTTGTAAAATCAAGAATATATTTCAAACAAGATGGAAATAAAAACTCAACGTGTTTTCCTTTACATGGTACAGTTTCTTGCTGTACCTGCCAACTAAGTTTCACCCATATCTGCAGCACTTAATTTTAAGCATTTTGAGATTAAAATATACTACTATTCACTGTTTTAAAATTAAATGCATTACTTTCCACTGGGTCTACAAGATGCTATATGACAGATAATTTCATAGAAAAGGAAAACTCCACCTTTCAGGTATAGCTGCAAGAGAGAATGAGTGCGCACACACACTTTTACTGAGCCACATCTCAGCACTACAAACGAACACTGCACAAATAGACTTTAAAGTTGCTAAATATATGACAAGAAAATAATATTCATTTACTTCATCAAAACTACCACTTGCTAGGTACTACAAGACAGATGCAGTCTTTGTTCTCATGAAGCTGAGAGTTTATTGTGGGTAGGCAGAAAATAAAACCAACAAGCAAATAAAAACATCAAACTGTGAACAGTTTCTTGAAAGAAATGATCAGGTTGACTTGACATAAAACAGCCAGTCAGAAAATATCTGACCCAGTGGGACAGTTCTGTGTGTGTGTGTGTGTGTGTGTGTGTGTGTGTGGTGGTCAGGAAATGTACCTGGTGTAAGGTAACACTAAAGAGGAAGCATGAAGAATGAGAAGGTGTTGGCTACATGCAGAAATGGAACAGATGTGTTCCAGACAGTGAGATCAGCAAATCCTAAGGTGTAGGGAACAAAGAGGAGGCAGAGGAGAGCAGCAGTATGGTAAGGGAGTAGGAGAGATCATAAGGGCCTTGTAGGCTAATGTAAGAAGTTTGGATTTTAAGTGCAATAGGAAATCACTACAAATTATTAACAGTTAACGATGAAAGGATGCTTATCCATTGCTAAACTATTTTCCACAGATGGAAATACTAGGTTTGAGAGAAACTGTGTCATGAAAAGTTATATGGTTGCAAAGTATCAGGACTGGCCTAGAATAGATGTACCTGTAAGGGTCCTTTTCAATAAAGAAAAGGCCAACCTTCAGACATGTGAAGTCATTACCTTACCCATAATAAGAGAAATACAGTTATAACTAAGCATGCTATTAGACTGGTAAAGGTCAAATATTTGGTGTCACATTGTATTGGTGAGGACGTAAGGAAGAGGTAAGTACATCTAAACTGGTAGTATAACTTAGTAATGTTTGGGCAAGAGTTGTAGGAATTATGGCAGAAGACTGGAAATAATCTATATCTCTACTGTCAGACATATTAATAGATTATGGTACATTCATTCAATGAAATATGCAACCAAAATGGAACTGATATACATATATGAATATGACATTCTTGAAGGTGATAATAAAAAATATGGGGAAAGTATCTTTAGAAAAGGAATAAAATGCAGGTTAATGGAGGAAGACTTAATTTCACTATATACCTTTTGTGCTATTAGAGTTTTTACTGTATATATCACCTATTTGAAACTTTCCAAAATAAAATCTCATCTTAAAAGCCAATAGAAAAAGTACTGGTATTTTAAAGGGAGAAAGATAAAAGTGAAGAAATAAAATAATTAGGAATAAACTGAACCTAACATACTGCTTTATGTATTAACTCCTAATATAAACTTTATTTCAGATAATCTCTAGGGACAGAGTTTAATATAAGTTAGTGAACAGTATAGGGGAAACATGGATACAGTATACTATACACAAACAGGTTTACAACTTAGCAAATACCAGAACAAAAAACCTTAAATTTAACTCTCCACAACAACAAAGACAAAAAAAAAAATGTTTTTTTTTCATTAACTGCAGGAAAGAATACAAGGGGTGGTATAACATATGGTTGTTGGCAGCAAATTGAACTATTGAGTGCTTAGCAAGATCATGTCACACAGAGCTCAGTGATATTAGGTGCGAAGAACAGGGGCTGTGGGGGCTGGAAATTAGGAGACCAGGATTCTAATTCTGGCCCTTGCATGTATTAGTAGTGTGATATTAATCACATTATTTAATCAGAGTGTGTTAAGTTTCCTGTGAAAGTGAAATCTGCTTCACACAATGTAAGGATCATGTGAGACAATGAATGCAAAACTAGAGTGTGATGCTGGTATAGGATACCAGACATTAAATAATAAAGTATAATGTCTACTACACAATTCTCCAGAACTATCATAATATCAAGAGGATTTGAAACTAAAACCAAAGGACGCTTGAAGAAGGCCATTTAGTCAATGCACCTTTAGGCTAAAGGAATTAATTTTGATTTATTTTAGTTAGGCACATGTGGGCAAATTTAATTGTTTATGCTTTTGTGATTTGTTAACACCAATCTTTTTCATTTAATAAGAGCATGATATTTATGAGGTATTACTGAGTCTTCTACAAGGAAAGTAAACTAGTCCTAGAATACTGACAATATAGTGAAAAAGAAAATGTGTTTTTAAAATCTTTTAAAATTATCAACCTTTCACTGTGGGAAACCAATTTTGGAAATTTATAGCTTCAAAAATGTATTTGGGTTGAAAATCACATTTCAACAGGTAAGGCAATTTGTTTTAGGTTTTTCATCTCAAAGTCTCTCACGTTACTCACTTGGGCTGCAGATCTGCAATGTGACCTAGTGAACAGTTCCCACTCAGATGTCCCATAGGTTCCTTGGAAACAATGTGCCCCCACCTGGTCATTCAGATGAGAAACCAGAGTCCTCAGAGATGTCTCCAATCAGTCACAGGGGACATAGATAAATCAGTGCTAAACAGTGTTAAAAATGCTACAACAGTGCTTCACCACATCTCCCTCCTTGTGGGACACTTAGCAGTATCTGATATTTTTGTCTCAAATTTGGGGGTGCCAGAATAGAATTACCTTGCTTACAGTATCAACTGTGCCAAGGCTGAGAAACCTGCCCTAGCATTAGTTCCAATATAAACTCGACACAATAAAAGACACCTCTGTAATGTTCAACATCTGGTCTGTGCATTGTAAATGTGTTTATTGAATAAAGGAAAGAAAAGAATTCAGATCTTGCTCCCACTATCTATCCCCAAGGCTCAGTCTTCCCTCTCTTTTATTTTGGACTACTGTATGAACCGCTCAGTTTTGGTCTTCCTGTGTCCATGATCCCCTGGGCTGTGTCCTGTTCATTTTTATATATCAAGGGCCTGAAAGCAGTAAGGGCTTGATGAATCCAAGTTTCACAAGTCATTCTTGACGTTGGTATTTTAACAAGCAACTAACTTGTCAGAATTTTTGGTAGGTTTCTGTCAGCTTACTGATACCATAAGAGAAACATCTCCTTGTTTGAATAGCTATACCTGTATGAAACAAGGTAGCAATCTGATCCCAGAAATGTTTACTTACAATCGTGGTAGTTTGTCTGATTTTGTTTCTCCTTACTTATTTGTAGGGCAAGACTGTTATAATACTAGCAAAGATCAGTTGATTGTCTTTTCCCTAATTCAGTGACAAGTCATTATTACACAGTGACTCTGATCTTGGCTAGCTGGAAACTGAGAACATTCTTTTCTACCTGCCAAATTTTCACAGGACTAGCTTGAACAAATCTCTAAGAAGCAGCTACAATATCAAGAGCTTTAGCTCTAACTCTAACAAACAAAAAAACAAACAACCCCCGCCCCCAAAAATCAAGAAGCTTGATTGTTTGCTATAAAGGGGTTGATATTTAGCTGGCAATCTTAAAAACTAACTCAGACATCCCCACTCTATTCAAGCTTGAACAAAATAACATTACATCTAGCCACTCAAACAAGTGAACACATTCAAATAAGAGAATCTCATTGTTTTTCTTACATGTACAATACCATCTCTTCACCCAATATACCACCTCAAATAGATATGATTAGTTTTAAATTTTATAATCACTTAATTAGAACAGGGTGTCTGGTTCATCTCTTGATGGGAGTGCTAGGTCAGGGAAATGGCAAATTTCAAGTCTCTTCTGGATAAGTTGTGCAGGTTAACCACTTCACAAGATTACTCCTTCAATGTTATGGTATTTTTCCTGAACTTTCTGTGATTCCTGGTGCTTCTCTTAGAGTTGCCAGTGTTCATATTTGCTGGGACCAGGGGAGCCTACACTTTGATACTGGGTATTTCTTAAGGCTTATCTTGAAATTACCCCATTCTTGTTTCTTCAGAAAGTCCTTGTGAGGAGAAGGTGTCACTTGCGCACTGTGAACCTTCTTTTTGAAAAGTCACCTTCTCAGGTAAGTGAGCCACTATCTTTTCTTGGCTATGAGGTAGGAGGGCTCTTTTTACCCAAAAACTTAAATGTTTCACTCCAGTTTCTATTTCCAGTTTCTATTGCTCTTTTAACCTCCCTATGGAAGAACATCCTTCACGAAAGAATTTAGGTGTGTTTACTCCTCCCAGTTATGCTGATGGTATTATCAACACACACCAAATCCATTTGGAATGAGGTTACATTCCACAGAGAAAAGAAACTGAGTTTGGAGGGGTGTACAGCAAAATAATTCCTTCAAGCCCATACTTCCATGGAAAAAAAACTCTGATAGGAGTGTGTAAAGCAGGAGGGGTTGACTGTACAACCACCCCATCAGAGTTTAGGCAGAGATTTATGTGACTGAGTTAATCCAACTCTAATTGACTGCACTGTTTTTGGCAATTTCAGGAGACAATGATGAACTATAGGTAGTTTTCCAAAATGTGGAACTGCATTAGACTACAGGGGGAGGGGACTCCTCCTAAAATAGGAGTAAGTTGAATGCCCTATAAACTAGTGGCCATTTTTATCAGCTCCTGGGTATATTTAATTTGGTTTAGAATAAAATTGCTATTCCTCTTCTACTTCTTAGTAATTATTAAATTGGTGGTAACTGGGGGAGGGGCTGAAAACAGAGATACAATGTGTATTGTTTTAATGCCCTAAAACAAAGGTCATTGTTTTGAACAATTTTTATTCACCACAATCATTCTGAAATTCCATGCAACATTCAAGTGTAACAGGCATTTTAAAAAAAAGAAGAAATGAAGAATAGATTAAAAAAACCTCACAGACTCCTGAGATACAAGCAATACTATATATCCCAGTCATGATACTAAAGATACAAGGTAGTTTTGGGGCCAGTTTAATATGAAAAAACCTGTGAAACAAATTCTTTAGCTTAGATCCAGGAATCAGTATTTACTATGCAACAAAGAATTAACCTTAGTGTCTGTAAATTAGGAACATACTGGAGAAAAGATCCTGGTGCATTTGGAAAGAGGGCCTCTGGCAAAACCTAAATGCTCTCAAATCATTTAACTTTCTTTCATCCTTGTATTACTTTTCTACCCACCTCCCAAAAAAAACCTGGTTTAGCCGGGCATGGTGGCTCATGCCTGTAAGCTTCAGCCTATGAAGCGGCTGGAGCTAGGGATCGTGGTTCGAGTCCTGCCTGGGGCCCGTAGCAAGACCTAGTTCCAAAAAAATAGCTGGACATGGTGGCGTGTGCCTGTAATCCCAGCTACCTGGGACGCTGAGGCTGGGGATTGCTTGAGTCTGTGGTACCCCGGGCAACGAGAGCCTGCGGTTCCATGGGCAAAAATAGCGAGACCTAGTCTCATACACACAAAAAAACAAACACCTGGTTTAGAGATTGATCTGACATAATCAATTTATGTCAGCCTGTAAAACTTAAGAATAAATGTTCCCTCTTGCAAGAATAAAAGAAATGTAAATCTCTGGAATTGGGGAATGACAGTTTAGAACTGGATTTGAATTACTGTTCTGGTATCTACTGCCTATGTGACTATGCACTTGATGCTGTGAGAAAAAGGGTTTCTGAGCTATGACACAAGTGGGATAATCAATATTTTCTTTCTGGCAAAATTCTATGGCTTAGATGAATTCTGGAGGATTTTACTGACAGGTGACCAAAGTGCCAGACATTGTTACAGGCACTAGGAATACAGGAGTGGCATCCAAATACACAGCCTCTGTGCTCATGGCACTAACATATTAACTGGAAAAAGTGAAACAGAACAAACAAATACACAAAAGAAATACATTATTCCAGGAGGGAGAATGGTTATGGAGGTCAGTGTTGGGGTAGTGGAGGGGACGCTCACAGAGAGCACAGTATGGAGTTGTGATGTAAGAATCTTACTGTAAAGGGGGCATTTGAAGGAACACCTAGATGAAGAGATGGGGTGAGTCATGTGAATTTCTGGGAGTAGACAGCACAGGCAGAAGGAAGAGCAAACGCAAAGGTTCTGTGGAAGAGGCATGCTTAGAGTTGAGAGAGAAGGTGATTTTCAAAGTAAATTGAGAAAAGGATACGAGTAGATAAGATATTGTGTGCTTTTATTCAGTGAGTTTAGAATCACTGCAGGGTTTTAAGGAAATAACTGACAAAATCCTACTTATAAAGGTATCATATGTCTCACGACTGTTCTTAATGGCCTCTAGAATGATGAATCCTTTCAAGGTTTCAATTTACTTGGCCCAGAGCCATTAGAGGAATCACTATCTATGGTAGCTATAGCCTTACAATTTCCTAAATAATAAGACTTGAAAATCAAAATTACTTCTTGGTCCAGAAGTGCAGAATGGAAGTTGTGTTAGTAGGAATGAAAACAAATTCATCCCCTTGCACATAGACATCAGAGCTCTCGGGAGACAAGGTACATTGTCAATGAGCTGTCATATATTGAAAAAGAATATGAAATTTTGAAAAGGAAAATGAAGATCTTTTTTTTCTGAGCAAGTCTCAACAGTGAGCTCAAAACAGTCAGTAAACCATGTCGTAAACAAATGTGTTGTCATCCAGGCTTTGCTGTTCCATTTGCAGAGCTTAGGCAGAGTAGATTTAGCGTGATTCTTAAGGGACTTACATTTCTGGAATGATAAATGAGCATAAGCATGAACTTAAAGTCACCAGCAGCATTATCCCACAGCAAGAGTCGTTAACAGCTGGGTCCTTTCAAGTTTTGAACCTTTCTAGCTATGGAGTCCTAGTCCTAGCTTCTTCCAACTGAAGGTTATTTAATCTACACTGAAAATCTGTTGTTAATGTCACCACCTTCCTCACTAGTCTTGGCTAGATCTTCTTGCTAAGCTCCCACGCCAACATTTGCTGCTGCACCTTGTGCTTATATGTTGCGGAGATGGCTTCTTCCTTACGAACCTATGAAGAACCTATGAAGCAACCTCTGCTGGCTTTAGACTTTTCTTCTGAATCTTTCTCATCTCTTCCAGTCTTCACAGAGTATGAGGAGCCTTACAGTCTTGCTCTAGATTAGGCTTTGACTTAAGGGAATGTTGTGGCTAGCTTGATTTTCTAACCAGAGCACTAAGACTCTCTCCTATCAGCATATCATTTGTGTGTTCACTGAAGTAACAATACATTTTTCCAAGAACTTTTCTCTTGTATTTACCACTTAACTGCTGGTACAAGAGGTTTAGTTTTTGACTATCAACTGTCAAATAGTTTTTGACTATTTTGACTATCAACATGCCCTCCTCTCTAAGCTTAGTAATTTCTATCCTTTAAAGTAAGAGTTGTGCAGCTCTTCCTATTCACTTGAACACTGAGAGGTCACCTGTAGCGTTATTAATTGTCATCATTTCAATATCATGTCGCAAGGAATAGGGAGGGGAAGAGAGACTAGGGAATAGCCCTATTTGAGAAGCAGTTGGAACACACAGCATTTATCAATTTAGCTTGCTGTCTTATATGGCATGGCTTGTAGTCCCATGAATAACTGAAATAGTAACACTGTCACTGTAACTGTCACTGTAACGGATAATAACCATCATCAAAAAGTCTAAAATATTATGAGAATCACCAATTTTGACACAGAGACAAGATATATAGCATTTGAAAGCACTTAACCTATTTTAAACTAGTATACCAAGTTTAATGAGTGTTATATACTACTGGTTTTCCAGTAGTTAACGTGAATTCTGGAAGAAATTATAGGAAGTTAGGTGTCTGATTTTGAAAATTTAGTTATTGGAGCATGAGATGTTCAAACATATGAGGTCCTGATCCTCCCAACATTCCCTGTGGCAAGAAGAAGACCATTCTACCATCTTTTAAGTGATATATTTGTGCACAACAGTATTAAAAAGTCCTCACTAAGGATTTCAAATATGAGGGTTTGAGAAAAGTTATTTAACAGATCTAATCATACTATGGACTAATTTTATGGCATGGATATTTGATTATCATTAATAGTCGGATTTACTCTGTAAGCTTCTGTTCTCACCAGCAGTTCTCTTCAACAACTACTGCTGCACTGGTTCATTTCTTCCGAGTATGGGGAAATGCTGCATGAATCAAAATGCATAGCAAAAGGATTTGGAAAAAGAACAAAAGGATAAAGGAAATAGAAGAAAAGCCAAAACTTAACCCCACTATATATGATTTAGAGTAACAGGAAACTAGGAGGCACGGGAATGGTACTTCAAAAACGATTAATAATAAAAGTTTTGAAAAAAATTACCACCTTGCAAGACAAACTTTCCTGCCTTAGAGTAATATAGCTGTCTACAAGATCTGATTTATAAAACTGAAAAATTGGGTACTGGTAATCTTCCCAGAGGTGTCTATTACATGTACATTTAATTTGTGATTTGAGTTATCAAGGTTTGATTTTCCTTTGTCCTAAGAGATAGTCAAGTCAAATTAATTCAGTCAGAGAATATAATTTTTTTCTGGTAACATTTTACACACACTCATTCAGCTTTTTCTTCAACACTCCAGTAAAGGGAAACCCAGTGTATTAGAAGGAGAGCCATTCAAAAGCAGCATGTCCAGCTGTAAGTCAGGTTTTCCTCTTACAGAAATGCAATTTACTTCTCTGTAACTGACACCCTTCTGCTTCTATTTTTGTCCTGTCCAGCCATGCAGGACAAAGTCTAATCCCAACTCAGACCACAATTCCTGAAGACGGATATCACATTCTTCCCACATCTTATTTTAATTGTAAATATCTCCAAGGTGACTGCATATAATTTAGTGGAAAGTCCCTGGAATAAGAATTCAGTAGTCTTGGTTGAATATTACTGGAAAACCTCTCTAAGCCTAAGCCTACTCTGTGGTTGCTTATGTATGGAAAGGAACATCCTGGCTTTACCTGGGTGTTTCGGAGAATAAATGAGCTGGTATGGTTGATGCCCACGACTGTGCTTTCAAGTAGTGACAAACACACTGACACTGGTGCCTCTCTCTCCCCTAGCTTATTTCTGTTCATTCTTCACAAAACAAGGAGTGTGGAAGTGAATCAAGCACTCCAGAGACAGAGAAGCTGATTCAGAGTTTTGAATCCTAGAAATGTTTCTTTTAAGGCTTCAAGAACCACAAGTTCGTACATAAATAGGGGTAACCTGTAGCCCCCAAATTTAACTGATATGAAAATAAAGCAAGGCATTCTTTCCTATGTTGTCTCATGATTTTTTTCCAGATTCTCAATTAAATATCATATTTAGTTGTATTGAATCTTATCTTGTGGTCTTTCCTTCAAATTTAGTTTAATGTATACATTTCTGTCATACAGAACTTGGATAAACTCCACACTTTCTGACATGTGTATTTTACTGAAAAGACCAGACTTACACCAGACTTACAAGCAGCACAGCTGCCTGATCTGAGTTTTCCCTCTTCTTCCCCATCCTATACTTCCTTTACTGAAAGGGCTCTCAGAGAAAGGTCTACATATTACTGGCAGTGCAAGGGGGCTATTTCACAGTAGAATGGAAAGATGCATGGTTCCCACACAGTAAAAGAAGAAAGTAAGTATTAAATACACTATGGTTTTGTACTGAAATACCTATGCAGTGCAGTCCTGTCAGCTCAGATAAAAAGCACCATGTATTGTAATAAGGAAGATGGGCTTTGAAGTCAGCCTTCCTGGATTCTAATCCTGATACCACTGCTTACTTGCTGCGTAGTGTTGTTAAGTTTCTTTGTGCCTTGGCTTCCTTTTCATTAAAATGAAGACAATTATAATACCTTTTGTTTTGATATAAAAACAACATTCAAGTACCCATGAAAAGGAAGAAATGGGAGTGGGAGGAAGAAAGGGAAGGTAGAAGAAAAGAGTTGTAGAAAGTCATGGTGAAGTCCAGTGTTACTTTTTTAATTCATTTTATTGATTTGTCACAATTGTGCATTAATTGATCCCTCCTCCTCCCTCCATATCCCCCCCTCCAGCCATTATAATCCCATTTTTCTGCAATTTGTTGGTTGGTAAGTTGATGTTCAGTTGTTGGTTGTTCGGCCTGTTGTTCTCTTCCGATATCTGGTAAATGTGTGTGCTTTTTCTTTTACCCCGGGGCTTTCCCACTTCATCAACATTTGTTAACTATCCTGATCTTTTGTTCTCTTCACCTCCCCCACCTTCTTCCCCCTCCTCCTCTCTTGCTCCATGGTTCAGTCCAATTGGTTATTTTCATTTTTTCTTATTTGTTTGTTTTTCCCTATATCAATCATATAAGTGAGACCATCCTGTACTTCTTTTTCTTTTTGACTTATTTCTGCTACTATGAGTCTTTCTAGTTCCATCCAGGTTGCTGCAAATGACATGTTTGTCCTCCTTGATGGATGTGTAGTATTCCATTGTGTATATGTACCACTTTTTTTTAGCTAATCATCTGTTTTGGGGCATTTGGTTTGTTTCCAATTCTTTGCAACTGTAAACAGGGCTGTAATCAACATGTGCGTACATGTGTCCTTTTGAATTAATGTTTTCATGTCCTCTGGGTAGATTCCTAGTAGTGGGATTGCTGGGTCGAATGGTAAGTCCACTTTCAATTGTTTGAGGGTCCTCCACACAGTCTTCCATAGTGGCTGGACCAGTTTGCACTCCTACCAGCAGTGTAAGAGAGTTCCTTTTTCTCCACATCTGTGCCAACATTTGTTGTTGTCTGTTTTATTTATATGGGCCATTCTTACTGTTGTAAGATGGTATCTCAGTGTGGTTTTAATTTGCATTTCCCTGATTATTAGTGAGGTGGAGCATTTTTCCATATGCCTATTAGCCATCTGTATCTCCTCTTTGGTGAAGTGTCTTTTTAGTTCTTCTCCCCATTTTTTGATTGGGTCTTTTGCTTTGTTTTTGTTGAGCTGTAGGAGCTCTTGGAGCTCTTTGTGGATCTTTGTTGTCCGACCCTTGTCACTTGTCTGGAGGGCAAAAATTTTCTCCCAGTCAGTTGGGTTTCTTTTTGTTTTGTTTATTGTCTCTTTTGCTGAACAGAAACTTTTTAGTTTTATATAGTCCCAGCTGTTTATGTTTTCCTTCATTATTTTGCCAGCCATAGTTGTTTCCCCAAATGGATTTCTGAGGTGAAATTCGTGAAGGGTTTTGCCCAGGTTTTCTTCTATGTATTTTATGGTTGCAGGTCTCACTTCCAGGTCCTTTATCCATTTTGAGTTAATTTTTGTACATGGTGTGAGGGTATTATCCTGGTCCATTTTTTTTTTTTATAAGTTTTGATCCAGTTTTCCCAGCACCATTTACTGAAGAGGCTATCCTTGTTCCAGGGTATGTTTTTTTGCCCCTTTGTTAAAGAGTAATTGATTGTATATGTATAGTTTTATTTCTGGGTATTCAATTCTGATCCATTGGTCTGTTTGTCTGTTTTTGTACCAGTACCATGCTGTTTTCAGTATTATGGCTTTGTAGTACAGTTTGAAGTCTGGAATAGTAATACCTCCGTTCTCATTTCTGTTTGTCAAAAGGGCTATTTGGGGTCTTTTGTTGGTTCATATGAATTTCAGTAATTTTTGTTCTATCTCTTTAAAATACGTCATTGGGATCTTTATTGGAATTGCATTGAATCTGTAGATGGCCTTTGGTGGCATGGCCATTTTGATAATGTTCATTTTTCCAATCCATGAACAGGGAATGTCTTTCCATTTTTTTACATCATCTTCTATTTCTTTTAAGAATGTTTTATAGTTTTCTTTATATAGGTCTTTTACGTCTTTTGTTAGATTGATTCCCAAGTATTTGATTTTCTTTGGTGCAATGGCAAATGGAGTGTTTTTTTTAATTTCTTCTTCTGATTGATTCTTTGCATATATGAATGCTGTTGAGCTTTGTGTGTTGATTTTGTATCCAGCTACCTTACCAAATTGGTTTATTATTTCAATCAGCTTTTCTGTCAATTTTTCTGGGTTCTCTACATAGAGAATCATATCATCCGCATATAATGATAACTTTATTTCTTTGTTCCCTATTCGGATTCCTTTTATGTCTTTCTCTTGTCTTATTGCCCTAGCTAGGACTTCCAGAACTATGTTGAAAAGGAGTGGAGAGAGTGAGCATCCTTGCCTGGTTCCGGACCTTAATTGAATGGTTTCCAGTGTTATTCTTGTTTTTAATAGTTGACTCCAATCTATAATTCAAGTAAGTTTTATTCTTCTCTGACTCGAGGTTAAATAAGATCTAGCGAGAGTTCTTTCTTGGTGGCCAATACACAGTCAGTATTCTCAGGGCTCTTTCTTTTCAAAGTGGAGAACAGATTTAAACTTGTCAAACGGCAGACTTAGAGGTAGTAAAATGGAATGTAAAGAATTCTTAATGTATATAAAATGTAAGGTTTAAGTAAGTAAAATCTCCCATGTTTTGATTATACTGTACTTTCGCACTTTCTTCAGCCATTCATATATATTTTTAAATAATTTTTGTATTAATGGGCTATTAGTAAGTACTTCTTTACTGAGTTTTCTTGGCATAACTTTTAAGTGTGGGTAACATTGCATTCTAGAGCATGTGGGTTTCATGTTAGCAGCTGAACTGTGGAGGCACAAAAACTCAAGGTTTCCTGGCTGCTACCTTAAGCTTTGCCTTGGTAAGGCAACCTCCACCTTTGCTCTGGCTTCTGGGCTTGGTTCTGGCTCCAGTTTTGGGTCATGTCTGGTACTCTAACTTGAGGGGTAGATATGGCCAACCTCATTCCCCTGCTTCTACCCAAAACATGCTGTTTTATGTTAAACATTATTAAAACATATACCACAGAAAGGAGATGCTGAAAAAAGAGGAGGGAAAAAAGCAATGAATATGAACGAAGAGGGTTGGAGGAGAATAACCTAACATTTTCATATTCTACTCCCTTTTAAACAAATAATCCCTGGGAAATTACCTAACAGAAAACATACATACATACATATATACATACACATATATACACACATACTATATAGTATATATGTATGTATTTGGAAATATGTACATGTACACACATACATACATGAACACATATTGTTGAAAACAGATGACTACATTATACTGACCTTAGGGGGTTTAAACGGATAGTCTGGTGAAAAGGTAATGTCAAGGAAGAACACCCCTCCTTCATAGACAGATCCTGGGGGTCCCAATATAGTTGACCTCCATTCATAAATGTTGTCTCCTTTGGGTCCAGCACTGAAATGAGACAAACAAATGAAATGAGAGAGCATAGAAGGCCTGAGGTTTAAGTAGTCTATTTATGGAAACAACAAAATGTGCAACACCACAAAGTTAATAAATTAGTTACAATTTTGTTCTATTTGTCAATATGGGTATTTTATAAATGAAATATGCTGATATTAATATGAGAGAATCAAGAAAATGCTTCCTCCCCACTCACAATCCTAAACCTATGGAACAAATGAGCCCAGGGATCACAGGACAGAGGTAGGAGCACAAATATTAAGTGTGAGATTAGTTGAGGTCCTAGAAAGTTAGGCGGCGGGTCAGAGACAAAATTTCTGAGCCAGAATGGCCACAATGGTGAACAATCGTCAAAGCTCTTTGCTAACTAAGAACATAAACAAGCTTCAATAGAGATCAGCAAATGTTTCTCATTTGAAGACTCAGCTTAAGCATCATCTCCCATGTGAATCTTCTTTATTCTCTCAACCCAAACATTTCCTGCCCACAACTTCCTACACATCAAGACTGAAGTGGATGGAGAATATGTCTCACTTTATTCGCTATTTTATAATTGTTAGCTTTTTTCCCCCCTCACCCTAGAATTGAAGTTCCTTCAGAAACAGACCTGGCCTTATCTTAATACCTCATATTTGATGGATGAAGAATTAATAGCATAGCAAGTCAAGTCACATGACCACACAAACATATGTCCTCTTGTTTCGGAGAAATTTACTGAGGAAAATAAGGAAGGTCCACATGAGTCAACTGAGTCTTAGTAATTCTTTCAAGTAGAAAGAAGGGGAAAACAATGACTTAATTTTCTTGTACTTTTTTATCTACTACATCTAGCTAGTACATGTATCAGTCAGAAATTCTTTTCACATCATGTAGCAAAAAGGGCAACCCTATTGTTGGGAAGGACTGTCAACAAAGATTTAGTTTATAGAGGATCCTTTTATTTGGAAATCAATTTTTACCTATTAAAAACCCCTCACTGCTGAGCAGCACATCAGAAAAGCATGCAAATTAACAGAGCTGGAATTATTCTGGGAATGCAAGGACAGCTTAAAGAAATTATTAATGTCACTCTCCTGGCTAACAGATTAAAACTGAAAAAATCATCTCAATAGGTAGAGAAAAGCCCTCAGCAGGCTGAATAGCTCTTCATGATTAAAAACTCATAGAAAAACTGGAAATTTTAATCTGATAAAGGGCATTTACCAGAAACCTCACAACTTAATAGATTCAATGGAAAAAATATTAAAAGCTCAGCCTTTAAATTGAAGCACATGATAAGGAAGCCCTTATCCAAATCTAACCATCACTGTACTAGAGATCACAGTTATCAAAGCATGAAGGATACCAGTGAAAATGAAAGATACAATGACTGATGCAGAAATGAAAAGATTTATTTCTACAGTATACATCTACAGTATTTATGTAAGAGGAAAAAATCTAAAAATTTACATGTAATCTATTAAATTTAATAAAAGTCTAGGAAAGTGACTGGATGTGATCAATATTAAAAATCAAATATTTCAATAAATACAGCAATGACATTAGGAAAAGTATTTAAAAATTTTTCACCATAACATTAAAATGTAAGAAACTTATGAACAAGTTTATAAACATACATGTAAAAATTTAAGGGGAGAGGAGAACTATACAATTTATCGAAGTCCATAGCCAAGAGAATTGAGAGAGATACCAAGTTTGTGGGTATGGAGACCAGTATTCTACAATAGTCAGTTTTCACCAAATCAATCAAATGAAATTCTAATCAATGTCTAACAGTTTTTTTTTTTAATAAAACGTGTTCCAATGATTTAAAAATGCTTGTGGAAGTACAAAGTACAAAAATCTCAACACTTTTTGTAAGCATGTGGAAATCTAACACATATCAGAATTAATAAACAAACAGCTTTTTACTTGTTTCTCCTGCAATAACTAAATCTGTTGCAGAAGGAATAAGCACTTAAAACAGAAGTCAAAAGTTTTAGAGTTTGGCTAAAGGGAATGATAAGGCAAGCCACAAGCTGAAAATGATACTTGGATAGTATAAAACTGACCAAATTCCAGTGCCCAGAATATACAAATTCCTATGATAAAATGAGAAAAAGCTAACAATCCACTAGGAACTTAGTCAAAATTAGAAACAGTCATTTTCAAAAAGAGGAAACCTGAATAGCCAATAATAATAATATGAAAAATGCTTAAGTTCATTAAAATCAAGGAAGTGAAACAAAATTACAATTCACTATTGTTTTACAAAATATACAGGCAAAAAAATACCTGACAAAACCAAGGGTTGATGAGGAAATGGATAAAAGCAGAACTATTGCAATTGACAATGTTCAATTAATTTAGATAAGAATGTGGATTTATCTAGTAAAATTGACCATATATGAATATTTTTATATTACAGCATGTGAATTCCATTCCTGGGAATAATTCTCATCACCTGAGAATTATTACAAGCCTGGTTCCACATCACCACAATAAAGCAAGTATGGCAACAAAGGGAGGCTCATAAGTATTTCTGTTTCCAATTCAAATAAAAGTTTCGTTCACACTATAACGTAATCCATTATGCTTGCAATATGTCTAAAAAAGTATAACTCTTAATTGAAAAATACTTTACTCTAAAAATGCTAACCAACATCTGAGCTGTTGGAAATATGGCACTCAGACTTGTTTGAAGCAGGGTTACTGCAAACCGTCAATTTGTAAAAAGCACAATGTCCACAAAATGCAATAAAATGAGGTATGTCTGTACTTACTACAAAGAAATGTTTATGAGCATACAAGAATATTCACAAAAGTACTATTGTAATAGCAAAGTTAGAAGCAGCACAAATGTCCATTAACATAAAAATGGATAAATTTACCCAAAGAACTACAATACAGCAATGAAAATATATACATTAAAAATGGATGACTCTTAAAAATACACTGAATAAAAAGGCACATGTAGAAGGAACATATACCATATGATCCTATCTTCAGAAAATTTATAAACAAGGACATACACTGTCGAGGGACACACATACACAAGTGGTTAAAAGGAAGACGAATGAAAACCAAATTCAAAAATGTAGCTTCCTGGGTGAGAACAGAGACTGGAGAAATAGCACACACGAAGTTCAATGGTTCTGGAGATGTTCTGCTCCTCAGAGTTAGTTACTTTGGTGGATTCAGGAGTTGTTATTTTACTATAGATTTTACAACTTATATATTAGATATGTTCTAATATATGTATCAAATTTTCACAGTAACAAAAAGCATGCTAAAAAAGTCTGCCAAAATGCTTTGGAAGAACAGTCAGTGAGTTGCAGTGTATGTATGTGCGATTGAAAGTGTAATCCCCACAGAAAGGGGAGGTCCCAGGTTCCCTGCCCCACCTTTGAAGGGTGGAGCTGGCCGGGGACGGTGGCTCATGCCTGTTAGCTTCAGTCTATGAAGCGGCTGGGGCTAGGGATCGCGGTTCGAGTCCCGCCTGGGGCCCGTAGCGAGACCTAGTTCCAAAAAAATAGCTGGGCATGGTGGTGCACGCCTGTAATCCCAGCTACCTGGGAAGCAAAGGCTGGGGGTTGCTTGAGTCCGTGGTACCCTGGGCAACGAGAGCCTGAGGTTCTACCGGCAAAAACTGCAAGACCTAGTCTCAAAAAAAAAAAGGGTGGAGCTAAGAATCTAGGAAAATTTAAAAGGACTGACTGATAGAGGAGACTAGAAGGAGACTGGAAAGAGACTTGAGGAGGTACACAAGGCAGAGAGACATGTGAAGAAGCAGCAGTGGTTATTTCCAGGTTTTGGGGGACACAGAAGGAGAAACTTGTATAAGATAGAGAGTTGGGTGAGAGTTCTGTGTGGAGGCTCATAATGGCAGCCTTTACCTTGACTTGTATTTGATTTTGTTTTCTTCCTTTCAGATTTGTCTGGCCCTTTCTGCCCCTTTCCTATGATTTCTCACCAGAAGATCTTGCCTTAGATCTGTGGCAATCCTTCAGGACTAGATTTAGGTATGAGGAATGAAGGATAGAGTTTAATATTATCGATAGTTTTTGCTTTCTCTTACTTAAAAACATGAAGTAAAAAAAAAAATCACAGTTGTTAAGCTTACTGCAAAGTACTGCAGTAATCTGAGGAGCAGTGGTACCTGGGACCAGAATAGAGCATTCTTGCTCACCTTTCCTTTTATCTACCTCTCCTGAAGCCAACATGAGGCATAAACAGAAAAAATTCAGGCCAGATGACAATAAAGCTTTGGCAACAACAGCCCCTTGTTGTCAGACAAGCTCAGTCATTCCGATAAATAATATACATGGTTATGCCCTGAGCTATAATTAGACCCAAAATGAATAGATAAGTTTAGCAGAAGGAAGAGCTTAAAAGTAAAGTAAATTATAGGTTTGTAGTTACAATATTACTTCAAGGTAGATGAAGAATTTTAGTTTAAAAAATACACACAGGAGCATATACAGCCAGGAAATTGCGAGCGCAGACACATCGGACACATTCCCTAAATGTGAAGACATAATTTTTCTGAGTCACTTCAGGAGCTTTAAGATGCTCTTCCAAGAATGGTAACCACAGTTAGAGTTTCGGCTAAACAATACCAAATAGTGCTAACAAGGAAGGAAGGAACCCAGAAGTAGGTGGCCATGATGGAGTAGAGCAGAAAATTCAGGATAGAGGCTTCACAAGACCAGAAACTGGAGGTGGGGGTAGAAATGATTAACATAGTTGTTAAAACTAAAGAGATGAAAAATTCTTAGGACCCCCCCCCAGCTGTGATACCACATACCAGACTGCTATAAAAAGCATCTGCAGGAGGCACAGACAAGAGGTGAGGATACATGTGGGAGGCCATAGTAAGAATCGCTGGTCCTTAAACATCAACCCAGTCACACCCTGGAATAATTATTTCCACAACAGACACCAATTCCACAAAGGAATGATCCCCTCCCCCAAATAATACTGTATCAGAACAATTTCTGCACTGGCGAGACATGACTCTCCTCCAAAGCCTGCCAGCTTCTATCTACGCAGGCGTCTTTTTTTACAAACCTGTCCCTTTCAGCAGCAGTGCTTCCTACCCCTTAGTGTCTGCACAGGCGCCTTCTTCCCCCTTCTTTTTTTATGTGATAAACTTGCATAACTGAACATTTTTGTCTCCTGGGTAACTGACCATATGCCACTGGAAGGGGACTCTGGTAAAATTTTCCTCAGAGTTAACCCAAGGTCCCCACTCACTGAACCCAATACCTCCAAAACACCAGCAGGGGACAGATCCATCTGCAGACAACGTAAGACTCAATTCGTGCTCCTATAAACTTCTCTCTGGTTCTTGTTCTGAACTCCAAATTTTATGGGCTTTTTGAAGTCTGTCAACTGTCTATTAATAGCAGATTAAGTAACACTTTTAATATCATCACTGAATTGGTTTCTGCTGCCAAAATTTCTTTTTAAGAAAATGTTTCACAAGTCGGGAGTGGTGGCACATGCCTGTAATCTCAGTACCCGGGAAGCTAAGGCTGGCGATCACTTGAGTCCTCAGGTTTGTGACAACCCTGGGCAACCACAGACTCTCATTGCTCGAGGTACCTCAGACTCAAGCAATCCCCAGCCTCAGCCTCCCAGGTAGCTGGGATTACAGGTGTGCACCACGCCCAGCTATTTTTTGAGACTAGGTCTTGCTATGTTGCCCTGGGTGGGTCTCAAACCCGCAGACTCAAGCGATTCTCAGTCTCAGCCTCCGTCCTAGGCTTGGGATTAAAGCCGCGCACCACTACAGCCAACTTGCGAGACCTAGTCTCTTAAAAAAAAATAAATTAAAAAAAAAAAAAAGAAAATATATGGGTTTCCTAGTATTAGACTGGAAAGAAAGGGTAGTAGAGGAAGGAAAAGTGGGAAGACAGTAAAAAAGGGGAAATCACACAAAACTTCCTCAATGAAATGAGGAATGTGGGGGTAGGGACACAATATTTTCAATCTTTTCAAGGTCATGGCCTGACCTATTTGCTGTTAAATTTCACGGGGCTTTTTTAATTTTCATTTTCACTCAAACTCTGTAGACTTCTCCAAGAGCCTTCTTCCAATTCTTGAGTGTTTTTTAATGCCACGTCTTCAGTGTCTGTCTCCTAGGCATCCTTACCCTCATGCTCCTTGTTTTCTCACACCTGAGTATCTTGTTATCCACCTTTCATGAACAACCTACCAAACACTGATAAAATCTCTGATCTGGTCAGAAACTGGAGAGGCATGCTTTCCTCTGAATTCCCCAAGTCTATAGAATCTCATCATCTGTCTCCTAGCTACATCAGCTTTCATTGAAATGACAATACCAGCATCTTCTGGTTTCTCACTTCCAGTCATACTTCCCACCAGTCCATCTACCAAATCTCAGACAAGACAATTTCTAAAAATTTATTAAATTGGGATCTTTTGTTCCCCTCTTCCACTGGCTTCTTGTTACCTTCAAGATCAAGCACAATTCCATTGCAGCAAAGTCTCTCATAAAGATCTGGCTCTCAGGGGAAGGATGGGCACAAGAGATTAAGATGATGGTTCATGGATGACAAGGTGGTGGGAGAACCTCAGGGTATACAACAATGTAAAGTAATTACTTAAAAAATAAAATAAAGAATAAATAAATCATTAAAAAAATTCCAGCTCTGGCTACATCTTTGTCTTTATCCCTTGCCTCTCCTCTTCTCTCAACTACTTTCTTCAATCAGAGTTGAATTACCTGTAGAACCTCCAAGGGGCTAGGCTCCTTCTCATCTTCTGGCTTTTGGCTAAGATGCCTGTAGGTATAACCATTCTGTTTGTCCCTTAGTTTTATCTTAGTTGCACTCCTTTTAGGACCTTCTCCTTACTCCGGGGCTAGGTTCTCCTTTGGAAACATAACATTCTTTGCAAAGGTAGTATTATGAAAAGTTATTTATGGGACCTTTAATATCAGGGAAAGATGAAATATTGAGGAACAGAGTTATCTGAACGACTGAGAAAAAGAACTCATTCTGATAGTGAAAAAACAACCTCTATGATCAAGAACATTGAGAAAACAAGATGTGTTTTTAAAAGGACAAATGAAGAATTTAACAGACTCCTGAGATTTCCTCTGTTCGCATTTAATCACTTTTTTAAAAAGACTAATACCACCAAAATCCACCATGACAGTGTAAGGTGTCAGGACATAATAGTACTGACAGAAAAGATTGATTCTGTACATTAAGCGCCAAGCAGAACTGGATTATTTATATTTTTTCTTCATACATGTTTTTCCCTTTTAGTTTTAAAGTGTCTTGTCCTTATGTTCCAGAGAGGGTTCTCCATAAAGAGGGAAGATTCCATGTTCTCAATTCCACCTAACTGAAGGGCAGAGGTGAGCAGGGAGGGCAAGCTATAGGACAATTGAAGAAAAGTTGGAGGAGACACGTGGAAAAGGAGACGCGAAGAAGTTGTACTTGCTTCTCAGCTCTGGACTTGCACCAGGGACCTAGTGGACCTGGAGGAGACATGTGGAGTTGAGATGCGCAGAGACACTTGGAAGATTTGTGGGTGAGAGACCTGTGGGAAGGCTGACAATGGCAGCTGTTACTTTGCCTTGTACTTCGATTTTGCTCCTTTCATCCCAGACTTACCTGACCCCTTCTGCCCTTTACTCATGGTTCCCTACCATGTGTTCAGACTTGTGGCAAATTTTTGGGCTCCAGTTGGCCCCTCTTTGGGTAAACTCTGTTTGGTCGACCATGTACACATGAGGGGATAGATCACTTTGGGTGTTTCACTGGTAAACTATCATTCTTTCTTCTCATCTATCTCTATGCACATTAATCCTATTAAAATTCTTCCACACTAAAGGTATGGATTGTCTTCACCTGATGGATGGCAGAACCCATTTAGAGCATGTAGATTTAGGGGTTCTGCAGCGCCCTTTAGTCTGTACACTATCACTTATTCATGAAGTTGTCTAAGAAAAAAAATTTTTTTTAATCAGTGAAAGGTTAATAAATGGGAAGGGTCTTTATTCACAATCACATTGTCCCAATTTGAGATGTAAAGATGAAGGGAGAATTTCAGTTGAATATTCTCTTTAAACCTTACTTTGAAGCCAGAACTGTCATTTATTTTGTTGGTATTCTTTGTTAGGTGTCAAAAACTTAGGAAAAAATGGAAGGAACTATTTAACTATCAAAGTACTACTTTTTCCCCTAGAAGGTAGTAGATAGCAAGATAATAAACTTAGATAATAAACTAGTCTTTAGAAGTTACTAAGGAAGGTATACTCCCAATAAATTCATGATACCTTAACATTTCCTTGCCTCTTTCTGTATTATGTGTAGGTGTATGTGTTAAATTTACCTAGTATGTGATCTATTATAGTGAGAGCATGGGTTTGCAACAAATTTTAAAGAGACACATATAGATGAAATACTGAGCAGGAAAATGTAGAGAAACTGGGAAAAGGAAAGGAAGAGCATAGGGAAAACAGTTTTATTCCTTTCCCAACTAAATTGCATTTTATGGGGCTTATTAGTATGCACAAAGATAAATTACAGAGTCAAAAAGAACTCAGTCTTATTTTCTATATGTGGGTTGTTAGAAATAAGGTTACAATTATAAAGGCTTTGAAAACCACCTACTTCAACTTTTTCATAACACAGAAGCATTAGAACTGACTTGGAATTCCACTGGGTCAGACAATTAGACATAAAATCAATAAGAATTGCTTAAAATACTGAATTATAGAACTTTTAATCCTTTAGGGTAGCTGAAAGAACTTCAGAAACAAGTTAATCAAGTTATACTTAGCATTCCCTCTGACCTCCCCCTACCCCTTCCCCTTTTCAAGATACACCCTCCTTGCAGGAAGAATGACCCACTTCAGCAAGAGGGGAGTGGGTGGAGAGGAAGAAAGGTAGGAATAAAACCCAAAACCTCCCTCCCTCCCCCCACCTGTGCCCCCTCCCATCACATGTCTCTAAAGTGATAAAATTAATGGTCCACACTAAGAATCAGGGCTTTACCAAGTACACACCCACAGAGGAAAATCTGATCCTTCAGATTAAAAGGCACTTACTAAATCACAACTGTTGCCAATTTAGATACAAAGACTCAACTGGAAAAAGGAATGATTACCATTATGATAAACTGCCCTGCTTAAGATAGGAAATCAGAGGTTGAGACTAACTTTTGGATTTTCTTTTAGCTTTTCTTTCAGAACATGTTTCAAGGACTAGATTCAGAGATTTGATCGATGGTGATTTTTTTCTGTTACCAAATTCCCCCCCTCCAGGCTTTTCAAACAAGAAATAATGATCTTTGATGAGTCCATTTACTTAACAATCCAGCACATACTATAACACTGCCTCTGTTACCAACCTACCTCAACTTTTGTGCTTTTTCTCTATTCCATGTGATAAAAGAAATGTTTCAAGATACCCAGAAGCTCCTTGAATTAGCTTCTCTTATCTTTACCAAAAGAATAATTTTGGTATGTGAACTAGACCTCCCTCACCATGTTAGTAAGGTTGTAGAGCTTTAAAGTGTCTACTCTAGCTCTTATCTGGAATAAGGAAGCCAAATCTTTAAAACTGTTCAGTTCTCAAAAATGTTAACTTCTCATAGAGGACAGGATGTAAAGTTCCCAAGTATCATTTCAAATACAGTTACTACCTCTCAACATCTAAACGAAATCAAAGGGAAAATTCCATTAGAAAGTTAGGATTGGGGGCAGATCTTAGGGAGAGTGAACTATTTTTAGAAAGGATAGTAAAGCTTTGTTGATTTGCATATAGTTACTATCAAGGCAAAAGGAGATAAAATTCCTCCAATCTGTTCAATAGCTTTTCATTGTCTGAAAATGTTTTTTGTTTTTTTTTTTTTTTGAATAGGAAATGGCAAACAATTTTACACAACTGCCTTATATATTTCAAAATTGGTTGGTTGTGCTATTCTACAACTTGCATGATTTTCTTTTCTCCTGACACTGCTCTCTGGGTCCAAGCTCTGCCATGACTGCTCTCTTTTACCAAGCTATCCAGAGGCCAAAGTCAGCGCAGCGGAGGAAGAAGAAACAAGTCAACCAAAAGACTAATGATAAAATGATCTTAATAAAGGTATTTCTGAAAAATAGTTAAACACTCAGAATCCAAATTCTGGTCCTGCCACTTACTGTGTGACTTAAAGCAAGTTATTTAAATTCTTGCTACCTTAGTTCCTTCATCTTGCAAAGTATGTTCACTCATAGTTGATAGAGTGTGCTAATGCCCCGCCCCCCCCATTGTCTCCTGTTTTAAGATTGCAGATTTCAAGGACAGATGCTAAAATGTGAGAATGACCTTAGTTGGAATTCCCTTCAGGGAGAGGCAGGGGGAAGAAAGAAGTGAAATGGTCAAGGTGAAACAGGTTTCCTGGAAGGTGGGAAATCAGGGTATATAAAGGGTATGCAAACAAAGAGAAGGATTGGGATTTGGATTCAAATTCTGTTCAGAGGCAATATGGAGATCGGATAGAGAGAGAGGTTCAATGGAGGAGAGATGGGAATCGGCCATCTTGTAAAGATGTGAGCCATGTGGACATGGCCAGGTCTGGGGGCCTATAGCCTTTGGCTGGCCCAGGCTGGCAAGCATGTGTGCTGAAAGCACTTAAGGAGTTTGCCAATTTGAACTCTGTGTTGGAGTTTGTTTTGCTGAGTTTAACTTGTGTCTGCGAGAGGCCGTGCAAAAGACAGGCCTGAAAAGAAAGTGAACTTGGCTGGGTCCAGTACCATGAAGTTCCTGCTACCTGAAGGTAACAAGGAGAACACAGCGTGGAAGACAAGGAGGAGCAAGCCAAGGAAGCAGCCAAAGGAACATGCCTTCAAGTGTGTGGAGATGGACTCTGACTGGACATTGGTGAGATGATCAGGACTGAGAGACTGAGGATTTCTGGGCAATCTGGGGAAAGGACTTTGGACAATGCTGAGAAAGGTTTTGGACAATGTTAAAGTAATCTGAGTCTTACATGTTTTCTTTTGTAGTAATTATAAAGTCACTTTGTTAGAAATAAATTAGTCTGTACTGATAGTCTTGCATTGGTTTGGTATTTTGGCTGAGAAGGCTTGGGATGGTGGAAAGAACCCACAAGTATAGAGTTTAAATTGTGTTTTTTAAGTTCTTTTCTTCTGCTTCAAGGTAAAGGTAAATGGCCAGCTTGTAGCCTGCTTCCTAGGGATAGAAGCAGGCATAGGTGTATCTATTTAAAGTTAAAGGCAATTGTGAATGGCCTGTTGGTAGCCTGCTTCAGGGAGAGAGAGAAGCAGGCCTGTAGGTTTTAAAGTCAGAGTTAGAAAGTCCTTCATGGTTGCCCTGTTTCATAGTGTCAATGCTGATGCTAAATCAATTCATATGTGTAAATAGCTTAAAAATGCACTTGGGTCACAGGATTGGCTAAGTGTATGTTGTTATTGTTATTGTTGTCACCATCTCATCATCACCAGGTTAAGTGAGAAACGGTTCACCCTCTGGATTCAAGACACAAATTTGTTGAGGAGCTCTAAATTCCCTTGTCTCCACCTTTTGTTTGACCACATAGATGTTAATGTATTGCTTTATCCTCCATACTTCTTTCCATTAAATATAGAGCTCTTTAAAGAAACTGATAAGTGATTGATATCGTCTAGTTTTCTGGATTTATGATCCTATAAAGAAGAGCTTTAATTTTGCATCTTCAATCCTACAGCAACATAGGAGACAGCCCCAGGTCAGAAGTCTGTGTTATAACAGTGGCTTTATAACTGATCCTTTCACTTCCATGAGACACACACCACTGCTACTTCAGCAAAAAATAACCAAATATAGACACTTTTTTTTCTTCTTCAAATTTTGGAGAACAAAAGCTGAAAGTCAGTCCTGTTGGGAAAGAATGGTGCTCAGATAGCTACGACCATAAATAAAATCCAGCACTAAAAGACATTGTCAGTAAGAGGTGGGGTTAAGTGGATTTAGTTGAATACTTTCCTGTGATTATTTCAGAAGTTCAACTGCACAAGGTCAAATGCTAGCTATAGGATATTGAGATTTATTTTCAGCAGCTGCCTACCCACCGTGGTTTCAGTGCCCATTATATGTATGGAAGTATACTGAGACCTGGACCCAAAACTTAACAGTCCTGATTCCCAAGGGGATGCCTATGATGTGGGCAACATGAAAGAAGGCAAGTACTGTGCTCCATGGGGTTCGTAATCAAGATACGATAGGAACCCTGAGAAAAGAACAATTTCATTTTCTGCTAGAAATCTTACATCATGGCGTACCAGGTATCAACTGAGCAGTGACTTAAAAAGAAGTAGCAGACTCTACCAGGGTAAGGATGTCATCTTAACAAGTCCCACAGGTGGCTCTGACGTGAAATGCACTTTTTTTTAGGGAAACGTTTTATAAATGGAGTGTGTAGGGTGAGTCAGTCTTTTCCCTCTATTAGGCTGTATAAACAGCGCCTGGGGTATTTCATTTTCCTCATGATTGTGAAGTCCAGTGGGTGTGGGCTTGTGTAAGTGTGCACATCTGGGCCTAGGAGAAGGGATAAAGGGACGCAGAGGGAATGAGAGACATCAGATAGAATGCCCAGAGAAGGAGACCGAAAATTGGAAGGCTGAGGAACTCACCTGTTCCCAGCCCTGGCCCTGCCTGGTGTGTCTGTGTAACTACTAGAATTGATAAAGAACCTATGCAGACTGGTGAGTATCGATACCTGATACTGCCCCTGCAACTGGCAATGAGGATGGGATGGCTACCTGACAGAGTGGCATAGGGTTGGGCTGGAATAGTGAAGTAGACTTTGAAAGGAGTAGGAAGATGGGATATGATCAATTTAAATCACTGTAGGGAAAAAAAAGGGAAAAGGAAAGTGGGTTCCCTGTTGGGAACACAGCAAGCATACCAGAGGACTAAGATTAGGCAGTTAGGGCCTGAACCATCAGGTAGGAATTAGAAATAAATTCGGAAATCTGTGGTTTTTAAACTGACTGCTTTTAGTACCTCCACTCAGGTCTTCTGGGATCATTAAGTACCGTCTGCTCACTCCCCATCTGAAATTCAACCACGGAAACTCCACTGTGTGTTCACTGCATGATTGCTTTGACTGTTCTTTGAGTAAAAGAAGCCCAGTGCTTTCTCAAAAATTCCAAACTTTTTCTGGAACTTAAAAACACACAAAACAAGAACCTCAAAATGTGGTCCAGGGAGCAAGCTCCACTGAATTAGAATCTCCAGAATAATCAAGTAAGGATGGTTGGGCAGTCTAAGGCTCTGTGTTCAGAATCTCCAGATGATCGGTATGTCTGTTAATGGTTAACACTTCTGGAATGGTCTACGTAGACAGCACACAATGCAACCCATCAATAGAGCAACATCTACCATTTACCAAGCGTCTCCCTGTGCCAGACGCTGTATTAAGCACCCTTCATAATTCTGATTCTTACTTAGTTTTAGCTGCAAAAGGGACATCATTTACCTAGTGGGGTGTCATAAGAAATGTGTGTGTGAAGTGTAGTGCATGACTGGTGTTTAAAATGGTTACTGTTAGCCCTAATATATACATATATATATATAGATATATATATATATATAGATATATATATAGTCTTTCAAAATACTATAACTCTGCAAACTACTGTTGCATGAAACTAAAGTTCAGCGGCTTAGCGAGCTTAATACAGTAAATGGTGGAACTGAGTTTCAAACGCAGGATAGTCTCCATCGAAAGCTCTTCATCTTTCATATTCATCAATGGGAGAACTGGGTGTAGTGCAGATGGGGGGGGGAGCAGAAGCAGAACACATGGCAGTAATGATAATGAACTAAAGGCTGCCAATATTAGCTTCCTACCTCTGTTTAAAAATAAGAATTACCACAAGCACCAATAAAAAGCAGATTAATGTTACTATGGTCTGAGAGAAACATTTAAGTCCCAATGTCATGAAAACACTTAACAAGTATTAAACAATATTTATATAATGCTACTAAGTAGTTAATAACATTTAATCTTGGGATAGATTTCCAGAGTTGATAAAGCACTCTTACATGCATCATTTCCTTTAAGTTTCACTATAATTATGTGAGATGGGATTATTATTCTCAAATGAGATTACCTACTTTTTTCCTTTTTAAACCCCTATTTAGATGTAGGGCCCAGTGGCTTAGCGTGTAGGACTAAGAGTGCTACACCTAATGGTTGGGTAGTGAGGTAACATACCAGAGGGAGTGTGAACATCTTGTCTTTAATCATAGTGCTGTAAACCAATAAAGAAAAAAAAAACCCATTTAATGCCACAGAACTGGATTTTTTAATTCCTTAGAGTGACTTTTAGGAGACAATAAAGATTTGTGTTAAAATTAAAAACTCAAATTTTCAATGACATGCACAGATTTCACTTATTCTTCTCAGCAAAGGAACAGTGAACTGAGCACACTGGTCTGTTTTATGTACTCCAGATAAAAAGCACGGAAGGTACTTGGTCCGGCTCTGGGTGCTAAGAGGAAGTGCTGCCCCTGACAGGGACACGTTTTTAAAGAGCTCAGATAGACACTCTGGTGGAGGGGAAAAACTAAGAAGTTACTCTTTGGTTTTTGATGTATTTTGCAACTATCCCAGTCTGGGTAGGTTCATCACCAGCTCTAGCAGCCAAAGTGTGTTGGAGTCTTTGGTGATTTTACAGGCTTTAATGCTCTTTCTGGAAAACAGGCACACCAGGCAGGGAGGCTGGGCCGACGGTACGGCAAACAGGCAGGCTCGGAAGCAGGAGAGCCCCCGATTCCCAGGAATCTTCATGCTCTTCCTTCCAGAGCGATGCCGCCCTTTTATCTTCACCTCCTAGGACCAGGTGAGCCCACTCACATGCACACACCTGCTGGGCCAGGTATGCACAATCATGGGGGAGGGCACAACACCACAGGTGCTGGTCATGGAGGCTAACGGTGGAATAAAAAACCTGATCATTCACCCTACAGATGTAATCACAAAATCCACTGACTTATTCCCTCCCCCCAAACCCTACATCTTTTGTGACAGTACTTCTACCAGGTATCTTAAAATCTACAAAATTCCTGATTCGACAAAAGGCAAGAAAATGAAAGGGTCCAGAAACAGTTTCTCACAACACAGCACTTTCGCGCTCCTTCACTGTCTAAGGGCAGTCCATTATGACCTCACTTCCCTGGGAGATTCTGCAGTCTGCCCTTGTGAAACATTTATGGAAGTGACTCCTCACACTCAATTTGGTGATTTTAATATTATACAAAGTTCATTAGTCATGGTATCTACATCAATTTTCTACAGTTGCTTTTAGGTTTCAGTCACCATGTCCCCTCTTTGTAAGCAAAACAGATTCTACAGAAGATCTGCTATTTAAGAACCACCAATTTGTAGTATCCCCTAATAAGTCCTGTCAACGTAGGCTATCTTTGAAGGATTTAGTGGTTTTTGCTTTTGGCAGTGCTGCACTGGTGCAAATAACTTACACTGCCCATCCTCATCTTACAATGTCTGCTCATAGAAGAACTGTTGGCTGCTGAGCAGATTTAATTTACCCACTTCTCAGTTTGCATTAACCTTTGAATAATAAAGCACAGCTGAGGCTGTTTTAAGAAACAAACCAAAGAATGAGTAATTTAAAACACCTTCTCACTCAGTCTTGGGAAGACCAATCTCTAACCATTTGGGGACCTTTAATTGTGACTGAACTAAGCATTAAAGAAGGCTAATTGTATTCTTTATAAATTGAAACGACATAGTGTCGCTACAATATATGTATTATATGAAAAGCACAGCTCTGAACACCCAATAATTAGTTCAAATTAAAAAAGTAAGAGTCTGAAAGAAACATTTTAAAGAAAGAAACGTTTTAAAGATGGGCACTTTTATTATCTACATACACAAAAAATGCTATTATTTATAAAAAGGCTATTAATTTGATGCAGGTGGACTGGCTGGAGTAGCATTTTGAGAGATAGAAATATTAAAGCTGAAACAAAAGGTTGAGAATTGAATATATTACAGGAAAACCCTATATCCTTTGAATCTGTCAAGTACTTATGGCAGCTGGGATTCTTTTTGCTTTGAAGGGTTTAATTTTCCTTTGGGAACCGAAATCCAAATCTAACTGTCATGTCTAAGCACTAAGATCAGAAAACAGTCATTGATATTTTATAGACTTGCTAAAATGTTGCAAGTACCTAACATTATTTTCAAACCAAAGAGCTGCCTACTTATCTGCTATTTATCTGAATAATGGGAAACAATTTGTTTCTAGCCCTCCACAAGGAGTATGACAGCCCCCTCAGTCAACCTGGGCAATTTCCTCCAATACAAACTTAAAGGTATTTATGTTTAACTTCTTAAACATGGAACATTTTTTTTAAAGATTCCTGCCACCACGTTTTCCCTCCTTGTAAGCAAAACAAATACATTCTACAGAAGAGCTGCTATTTAAGAACCAATTTTAATTTTACTTTGTTACAACATAAGGCCTTTTATCTACGTCTTTTCAAAATTATACTGAACAAACCTTTCTGGTAACCATCTCATTACCCAGAAAGCTAGGGAAGCAGAAAACTTTTTGTACTAAGCAATTTTATGGCTTTTTAAGTGGCTCTTATTTTCCATTTTTATGGTTCTTTTGATCTGAGTCTTAATTTTTTGTATATCTAAATTAAAGATGGCTTTCTATTCACGATAGATAAAATCAAGACTCACAATAGGTTAAATCAAGACTGAATTAGGAGAGAACTGGATTTGCCATTGGAGACCAGCTCCTCATTCGGAATAGAAAATGTCATTTATTTTTTTGGTTCTTGCAGGTTATGGTCTTAATATTTTCCTATTACACAATTAATTTTTGATGTAAGAAAACCACATAATGGATTATATTGAACTTGTTTCCTACTAGGACAAGAAATCTTTCAGTTTTTGTAATTAATCACCATTGAAGACAGTTATTCTCATTCTTGTTTCTTTTGTACATCACTATATCTTTGCAATCATCCTCTACTTGCCTCTTATTTGTGTTTTATTTTTTGTCAATTATTTGTTTAAATAACCATGCTGTTCAGTCCACTGCTTTTTTTCTCAGTCATTTTTTGTAACACTAGGTTTCACTCTAACCCTAGCAAAATAAATATCCCTACACCTGGTTTCCCACAGACTCTGACTGCTATCTCTTTATCTGCTTTCTATCTGCTTATCATAGGCTGAGCAGTCTGCTGCTTTGTATCAGTATGAAGTTCCTTGGAAGCAGGTACTCTGTCTTATCCTGCATCACAGGGAGGCTACAGCGGTATCTGGACACACACAGTGGATACTCAAAGAATACTTTTAAACTCAACCTGTGAACTCACAAGGAACTGACATTATTAATATTCTACATTAGGATGGTACACTTGTCATAATTAAGGAGCCGCTATGTATATATCATTATTAACAAAAAAGTTCTCATCTTAGTGAGATGAGATTATTTTCCTTAATTTTTACCTAAGTTTTTCTGTCCCAGGATTCGACCCAAGCTACCATGTAACACTTGATAGTCATGTATCCTTAGATTCTATTTTTTTTAAATATAGCAAAATAAACTTATAAATAAAAACTTAAATTGAGAAATGGGTAAGGTGTATGTACAAATAGCTGTAGCTTTGTAACTTCTCTGAAACTAAAGTTTTCCTAAAATAGCTAATTAAAAAACTGATAAATGACAGACACTGTCACTCTTGGTCTCTTAAAATGATATTTTCTATACACAAATGCTCAGTTTGCACAGTATGTCTTAATCTGAAGTGGAAGTGCACGATTACTCCCAGAGTAGTGTGGGGAGAGGTTGGTATATTTCCACTGGATCTGGTCTGATACCTGCTCAAGTTAAAGTGCCCAAATCCTGTTTGTGTGGTCCTTTGCTCACCAGACCCTCAACCTCTCAGTTGTTTATTAGTCATCTTTAATTTTTCTAGGCTCAGTTGAAAGGATAGACTATAAAAGAAAACTCATGGATGCCAATGGCTACCTTCCAGCATATCAGAGGGAATGATATTTTAGGAACTCAAAATACCTTCCCAAACCCTCTTCCTTTTAGCCAAAACAAACATGTCAATTGAACAGTCAAGATAAGTAAAATAAGAACCCTAGGAATAAGTAAGATTTGGTCAATGGTCAAATCAGTTGTCTAGGCTATGTCACACTCCAAACTGTTCAGATGTCCATTCCTTACCTTTCTGTTAAGCAGTGGTAACTACATCACAGTCACCAACATCATTCCAAGGTACTCCTGACTAAGAACATTTTCTAATACTTCATTCCCAAAGTATCTGCTTGCTTATTATACCTGCTTGTCAAATATCTGTGAAGATATATAAAACATAAGTATAGAATGGAAACTGATAAGGGTGCTTAAGTTTAGGGGATGTGAGAAAGAAGAGGGACAGACTGAGCAATAGTTACATTATTCATGCTTATTTTACCATTTATCTTATTTACTCTTGGGTAAATACACAAATAGGGAAAGAATAAATGAAGAGAGAAAAGGGTAACAGGAGAGAAAATAAAGGTAAGAAAAATAGGGAAGAAATTAGGTGTAAAAGATGGCAGTTTGGAACTACTATGGATGCTTTGTTGGTGGGAGTGTTATGACTGACTACACTCGAGGGAGTAAATCCTATACTGCCAAAATACTGGCAAACGTGTGGAACAATGGTAATTAAATAATAATAACAATCATAAAAAAGGTTGCAAAGAAAGCAAACAATTTCAATCTATTATATTTTTAAAAGCTGACAGAATTAAATTTTCTTGTCCTATTCCAGTTCAAGCCATGATGAATATAAATTCTAATTTTGTTTAGATAGTGTACTGTATTTTATATATATATATATATATATATATATATAACAGAGGAACAACTATTCAACAACAATAAACTGAGGAAGTTCAGTAGAATTAAGTGATAAAGGCACAAAACAATGGAAAATCACCTAATTCCAGGATTCTTATTTTATTGAAAGGATCTCAGAGCAGGGAACATCAGCTTCATATGTTTTTTGAAATGAACAAAACAAGCAAACTGCTAGTTGAACAGTAAGAGACACTTAAAATTATTTTGCAGTCATGCTTTACTTCCTCAAACTGCTCTTCACCAAAGGGTTGAGAGGCTTCAGTCCCAAAGGAGTGGGATTTCTCAACCTGCTGCTGACTTCAACCACCTGCTGGGACACATCCCTGCTCCACAGGGAGTGAGGATGTTGTACTGTATCTAACCACACTGCTCACAGACACACAATGCCTATAATTTTCTTTATATTGGATGATGAATATTTTTAAATTTTAAGAGTTTTCATCAGGAGATGTTATATTTTTAAAGTTAAGAAAATAAAGTATATTGTATAGCTTTTATCCTATTGTTATTGCAAAAGGACTGGCACATAAGAATATGGAATTTACAGTCATTTACAATCTCAGTTTAAGCTACAAAAACATTACCACCAAATTCCTTTATATTTAATTGCCCTAGTGTAACATGATTTCATTTTTAAGCTTATATTACTCTTTAAAAACATGATGTTCTCCATGTTAAAAAGAGTGTAAAAATTTACTTGTCCCTTTATTTATATTTTCAACAAATATATTCTAAGATCCTTTCATGTGTCAGCTACTTCCTAGGTAATGCAGGCTTAGCACTGAACAAATCAAACTCTTTGATTTTATAAAGTTTAAATCCTAGTGAGGGGAAAATAACAGGAATCAAATGAATTACAGGTTGGATAATGGTAATGGGGGAAAAAAGATTATCAATAGGATAAAACAGAACAACTTAGGCCACAGAAGAGGAACATTCAGGTATTACTTTGTGAAATTTACTGATGTTGTACTTTTCCATTCCAAAAACAATCACACAAAGTACTACACACAAAGTTCTTAAAGTACATTAGCCCAAGATAAACTGCTTTCTCTGTAAAGTGCAGTAAGTATTACTTTTGATAGAGGGTGCTACCACCCCCCCCCCCATTGTCTCCTGTTTAAGATTGCAGATTTCAAGGACAGATATGCTAAAATGTGAGACTGACCTTAGTTGGAATTTCCCTTCAGGGAGATGCAGCAGGAGGAAGAAGCAAAATGGTCCAGGTACGGTTCTGGGAAGGCGGCAAATCAGGGTATATAAAGGGTGTGAAAACAAAAAGAAGGATCCGGATCCAATATGGGGATCAGATAGAGAGATTCATGGAGGAGAGTGATTTAGTTTTAGCCCATTTGTAAGATGGAGATGTGGACCATGTGAGCTTGGCCATGTGGCCACCGGGGGCCTGCAGCCCTTGGCTGACCTGGGCTAGCTGCCTGTGTGCTAACCGCAGTTAAGTAGTTTGCAGATTTGAACTCCATGTTGGAGTTTGTTATGCTGAGTTTAACTTGTGTCTGGAAGAGGCCGTGTGAAAGTCAGGTCTGAAAAGAAAGTGAACTTTGCTGGGTCCGGTACCATGAAGTTTCTTCAACGACAAGGGGAAGATGGCATGGAGGAGCTGAAGCACGCCAAAGGGACATGTCTTCAAGCATCTGGAGATGAACTCTGACTGGCTGATTTTGGTGAGATGATCAGGGCTGAGAGACTGAGTATTTTTTGACAATCTGGGGAAAGGACTTTGGACAATGCTGAGAAAGGTTTTGGACAATGTTAACGTAATTGGAGTTTTCCTTACATATTTCTTTTGTAGTTATTAGGATAATTAGAAAATCCCTTTGTTAGAAATAAGTTAGTCTGCACTGATAGTCTTGCATTGGTTTGGTAGTTTGGTTGAGAAGGCTGGGGATGGTGGAAAGAACCCACAAGAGTTTAAACTGTGTTTCTAAGTTTTTCTTTTTAGGTCCAGAAGAGGGAAAGAAAGCAGAGAGAGGCTGGTAGCTGATGTTTGCATATCAATAGTAGGCAGGTACAGTGAAAATGCTAATGAACCATTTGTGGCCTGCTTCCTAGGGAGAGAAGCAGGCATAGGTTTATCTACTTAAAGGTAAATTGCTAATGGCCTGCTTGCAGCCTGCTTGGTAGAGACAGAAGCAGACCTATATGTGTTCAGTTAAAGTTAAAAAGTCTTCTGGTTGCCCTATTTCACTTTTTTTTATGTTCACAGCTAGTTAAGGATTTGCAAAATATCAAGAGAAACCTTGTCCTACTTCATGTAAGAGTTCGTTCTATTTTAGGCTAACAATCTATTCACTGCAAATGTAATTACACTGTTTATGACCAGGACTTGATAAATATTCACAATGTAACTTTTTAAATTAATAATTTTGTTAATGATTACATCCTTCAGTCAAGCAGATGTTAGTGACCACTGTTCTTAGTAAAACATATACTAAGAAATTTAACTCAAACCTTCAGTCAAATCAATACTACATTAGAAATATTAAACTCTAGGACTCATCAGTTAATGTCAGAACATTCCAGTTTGATTATTGCTGTGACTTTATGCTATGATGAGTAGCAGCAATTCATAAAGAGAGCTTTTATAATACATGACATGGAAGTAACAAAGATTATTAAAAAATTGAACACAGTAGAATGGAAATGAAATCATTTTTGATTAAATTTAAAGTGTGGGCCAGTAGCTTTTAGTGGCATTTTACTATTGATTTCATAATCTTAAGGTATCTAGCACAATATCATATTTTACGTACAAAGAAACACTATCAGCTTAAGAAAATAACTACATTGTTAAAAACACCAACACTATTTTTAATTTCAAAAACTACAGCAACAACAAAAAACTTCAGACACAGATAACTCCACTGGTTAGCAGACAGAAAGGCAAGCCAACTTTGATAAAAGTATGCTGGGTAATGGAACAGAAATCTACCTTACAAAGCAAATTTGCTTGCTTAATCCTTAAGCAATACTGAATATGAAAAGGGAAGGAAAAAGCAAGTGAGCTACAAACATTAGAAAATAGTTTGTAACTCATATACTAATAGGAATCCTTGGATAATCCATACCTTTGCTAGTAGGTTAATTGCAAAGCCAAATATAGCATCATAGACTGAATGACCCTTTATGTTTAAATTTAGAGTCTTATTAAGATAGAGGATTTGTGCATTCAACTCCTCAATTAAACAAAGCAACTTACTGTAGATATACTGAGTACTCACTCAGAGGTTCATTCTTACTGCTCAGTTTGCCAAGTTGGTGGTTTTCTCAGGTAATTAAGGCAAAATTAGTACAGAGAGTCTGTTTCCGTAATTATGTTATTTTCACATATTAGTATAGTTTCATTAGAATAAACAACAGAAATGTGTTTGTCCCTTTACTACAACTGTCTCCATGCCAGGAAAAAAAATTAAAGACCTGCTAATGTGTTTGTGAACTTGGCTTGCAGGATTTCTAAGAGTTGCAAATTTTACCGAGAAATCTAGCATGAAACAATAGATAACTGTTTCCCTCTTATGGTTAATCATGTTTAAAATGCAAACTCTTAGAAAAGCTCAAACTTATATCTTGGCAGGTTTCTGTTTCTCCTAAGCCCAAACTGATTTAAGTTTTGATTAATTCATTTAAACTTTGAGATATGCATTTTGTTTAGCTTAATTATGCTGCATATTAATAATGAGGTTATAAATACAGATCAAGAAAAAAACATTAAAAGGAGACCTGAAAAGAGAATTTTACTCTTCCTAAGAATGTTGCTAAAGGACTTCAATTAGAAAGATGATTTCAGCATCAAAGTCACTAGGGTGGTGAGTCATTTCCTTTTTTGGTATCCAAGAGAAACAAAAAATCAGAAAGATTTGCCACTTAGAGGATCTCACTGTTTGGGGTTCTGAAGAAGGGATAGGGAAGGCGGTATCAAGGCACCTGCCCTTGATGAACCAGCTGCAGTCTAGAGGAGCTGAAGTGATCCATGCAAGCACAACTTCAGCAAGGAGAACAACAGGGAAAGCATCTAGATTATACTCTCCCTCAGGACAGGTACTGACCTCATGAGATAGATGATAGCAGATAAACTGTCAAAAATCAAAATTGGAAAAAGGAGGGTGGTGTCAAAGCTACAAACCAAGTAACCTACCCTGATCACAGAAAGTGGTAACAGTGGTTGGATATATTCCTTGCCCACTTAGTGACACTAGTAACTGCAAATATTGACCCAATTACCTACAGGAGCCAACAGAAACCAAAAGAATAAAATGATATACAGTTAAAACGCTACCTGCTGGAAAATAAAGCAAATCAACGCTCCAAGTTGGGAAGCCATGTTAAAAACAAAAACAGGAAAATTTAAACTAGCAAAATAATCAGAAAAAAGTATGAAACATGGTGCTTGTGGACTCAAGGGAATACAAAATCCCAAGGAAAGAGCAATTCTCCAGAATTCAACCTCAAATACATGGAAGATGACACTTCCCTTTTAGAAGGTAAGGTTCAAGACTGCTATAATAAACTCAAAGAGGTAGAAGAACTCAGAAAGGCAAGTCTAAGTGTTACAAGAGAACTCATAAAAGCAAATCAAGGAGATAAAAATAGGGAGAAATTAATAAACTCAAAAATTAATAATTAGAAGTTAGAAATAGACTTTGAAAAGCAAAAATAACAGATTCGGACATGACAAAAAGAGACGAAGGCACAGAAATCTATGGAAAGAGAACAGATGAAACAGAAGAATGAATTAAAGTGCTTAAAGAGAGTAATGTACAAATGATTCAGAAGGGAGGAAGAAATAACAAGGAAACACTGGACTTAAACAAAAACTGGATTTAAAGGATTTAACAGATGTTTATAGAACATCTAAACACCAGAATACTTTTCAAGAACCCACAGAACATTAAGGACAGCTCATTTGTTGAAACATAAAACAAAAGTCGTTACATTTACAAAGACTGAAATTATATCAAACATCTTCGGAGCATAATGGTAGGAAACCAGAAAAGGGGAAAACCATCACTTTGTGGAGAATACAAATACATTACTTAAAAACATCGCATCAATGTGGAAATCAAGGATGAAACATAAAATGGACAATTCCAAAAACATACAATACTCTTAAGATTGAATCAGGAAGAAACAGAAATTTGAGTAGACCCATTATGAGTAACAAAACTGAAACAATAAGCAAAATTCTCCCCCAAAACAAAAGTCCCGGACTGGATGCCTTCTCTAGTGAATTCTACCAAACATGTTCCCCAAAAGAGTATTTTTCTGAAGTTCTTCCATAAAATCTAAAAGAAGCTAAAACTTTCAAACATTCTATGAAGTCACCATTACCCTGGTTCCAAAATCAGACAAGGATATCACACACAAAAAGGACACCACAGGCCAGTATTTCCAATGACTAGAAATGCAAAAATCCTCAAAACACTAGCAACCAGTCTAACAACACATTACAGGAATCACACACTGTGACTGAATGGAATTTACCCACGGATGCAAGGATGGCTCAACATACACAAATCAATGTGTAATTCATCAAGAACCTTTCACTTTGTCTTTTGAAGATCTCATGGCACACTTTTTATCTGGTTTTTCTCTTTTTTCTCTAATACCCCGTAGTGTTCAACTTGGATTCTACTTAAAGCAGCTTTCTTTAGTGAGAGGGTTTGTTTTGGAAGGAAGATTTGCTTTCCTGGCTTTGAGAATGTACAAGCTCAGATTTACAAGGCACCTTCAAACTAAATCACTTCCCAGCCCTCTGAACTCATCTATGAATCAGATCACGCACACACATACACACACACACACACACACACACACGCACACACACCCCAACCCCAATCCACTCTACCCACCCACCAAAAACCTACAAAAAACACTCAACTGGTCTTAGTGGTTGTTCTATATTGGCTTGTCTTTTTTATTGAGTACTTATGGCAGTCTGGGAAACTTTTCCATCTCAGAGCCATCAGTTGCCCAGTTTCCTTTTCTTTCTTTTCCCCACATGAATCTTTTAGTTGTGGGCAGCTTGTTCTCATTTGCTAGTATTTGGAGATTCAAAAGGATACCTGGATTTGATATAGTTCCTATTTGTATGTTTTTTTTTATTAAGATAACTCGATATTTTAGTTGCTCTGTTTATGGACTAGAGAACAATGCCACCTGCTTCTACCATCTTTGAGAAATCTTCATGTGTGTTTTTTTTTTTTTTTAATTTAAAGTAGTTATGCAGTTACTGCTCGAAGTCTACTTTGGAATACTATAAATTGGGATTAATCAGTCATGCTAACAAAAAGGGAGTAAAATGCCAGTGATTTTCAAAAAGGGAGTAAAATGCCAGTGGATCCTGGAAACTTGGGAGATTTATGTATATGTATGCATGTCTCAGTATGTAGGCACTTCTGTTTTCCTTTCTCCACTCCATTTCAAACAGCAGGGATCTACTATACAGATTATAGGTATTATACTTCTATGAATTATTTTGTTTTAAGAAAGGATTATATGTTTAAAACTCTATGAACACCTCTATTCAGGTGTCATCTTTTAAAATTAGTATTTAAAGCCTAAGTGAAGTGAATTCACTTTCACAACACAGATCTAGTATTCAGAGTTGAGCCAACAAATACAAGCAGAATTCAAGTCAAAAGCACCTCTTTTAATAATCCTTCATGTTTTTCAAAGGCTTAAGTTGAGAAAGGTATATATTTATTATATTCCTTTAAATTTCTGTTAACAGATTTTAATGGTTTAATTTTTCCCCACTTAATATGTCCCACCTGAATATCAACTATGATAACAAAAGGGCTTTTCAAAAATTTTCAACTACTTATTTAGAAAAAAATGTAAAACTTTAAACTAAAATTATATATGCTTAATCTCAGAAATGGTTAACAAAATTTGATTTTTCTACTTTGTCATTTCTACTCAGATATTATTTAGAGATGTTATGAATAAAATGTTTAAAAGAACAACTTAAAACAAAACAACTCTATATGTCAGTACTTACGGAAGAAGACAAAATTCCTCTGGGCTAAGCCAAACACTGTTATATAGTATACTACATTGCATCCCCATAAAATCAGATCTCATGGATATGCTTGTCAGCCTCCTGATCAAAGAAATTAGGATCTGTAAGCATTTTGCAGAGGAATTTTCATTTCCCTACATGGTGAAATCCCCAGGAAGCAAGGATGACAGACCTATATTGGAGTTCTGTAAATCAGAAAAAGGAAAGAGAAGGACACAGCAGCAGTAACTCCAGGAGAGTTACAAGGCTCATCTTAAACACCTATTGGTGGGTTATAACCTTTGAATTAAGACTTCAGTGCTTAATTGCTGGTAAAGTTGGTCTTCTCAAGAAATCGCTTACCATTATAATACTTTTAAGTTTTCTAATCTGCCTGACAGATACCAGCTTCTTTTATTTGAAGATTCAGATTAGTGCTAGGTTAGCCTTGAAACATTTGCCTGCATGGCTCTATGCCAAATGGGGCAATCACCAAAATCCTTCTGGCATTACTCAGATACTTGCCTGAAAAAGGCAAAACTTGAGGAGCATATGTATAGCCTACTTGTGAAAAGGAAGGAAAACTGATTTTGCGTTTATTTTATAAACAGAGGGCTCCAAGTAAACACAAATCAAATGGATTACATTTTTCTCTTCAATAAGCAGAATCCTTCGCTGAAAGATGGAGTGAAATCAATGTTACATTCTCTTGGAGCTTGTTTAATCATGTATAATATTAAGGAAAAGTCAAACCTGACATATGTATTATAAAATATAGTTCTTCTGCCAGTGAATTTCAGCTTGTCAACTTGACGGTTTGACACTGCTTTAAGTTATTACTATGGTACTTGATCATCTTGACTGCTTTATACCGAAGTTCTTATTGGGTAGAAAGGAATGGTGAACCCAAGGGGAGTGATGCCACAGATAGCTAAGTGGTACGACTATAAAGGTAAAGCCATAATGTGAAAAAGAAACTATACTTTACTAGAACCTTATGTAATTTAGATGTATCCATTTTTTTCTCTTTATGCGCTATAAGGATTTCTTTATGGTACGGAGGAATCCATAATGAGCTCAAAACTAACAGTACACATTCTTTATCTTGTTCTAAAGTAACTCTCACAGAATGTCAGAGGGCAGAGGGATTTTGGTGATTGTCTAACCAAAGTCATTTTAGAGCTGAAAAGATGCAGATTTATAAAAGATGCAGGCTCATCCAATAACAAACAGAACATTTATTTAGTATATGCCCACCACCTAGCAACAACACATGCTCTGGTTGAATACTAACAGTCCCATGAGATAGGTTTCAGCATTTTCATTTAGGTATGAGATCAAAACAGTAATGACTCAATCGAGAGCACAAATACAGATAATTCTAGAGCCAGGGTTTAAACCTTCAAAATTTAAGCCTATTTTAATTTTTTAGTTGTTTAGTTTCCCACTTCTTTCCACCCTCCCAATTTCACACCTAATATTAAGCAATTTGTCCAAGGTTCACACCAAAGAGTAATAAAATTTGAGTCCAGGTCTTATGGCAAGAGGGATTTCCTTTTCTTTCTCTATTGCATTTCCATTAATAGGTAATGACATATCTCTACCAATTAAGTAGCTTTTAATGATGATTTCCTAATGATTGCTGTGAATAAAATCTGCGGTATGTACTTCAATGTGCTACAGCCCTCCCTAACCTAAATGTGTCAGAATCGATCATGCACTTATTTTACTTTATCATAAATACTTTGCTATTTTCTCAATGGGTCTGATAAAATCTTTTTTTTTTTTTGGGGGGGTGCTATTCCAGAAATCGAGTACTTTGATTGTGGAAATAAGACTGAATAGAGAAAGTAGAGGGAAAATACCTATTAAATTGTCTACTATCAACTGTAAGTGCACAGAAAATAGCAGTAAAGACTGAAATTAAAGGGGCAAATACCCTGCAGGACTGATAAGCAGGATTGTGGTGAAGTAGACAGAACATAAGTCTTTAAAATACTAGGTGAACTGAAAAAATCAGAAAGGTCTATGTGGAGTAAGTGCAAGAAGACTTGTAGGAAAATTCAAGGATTAAGAAGACTGCCTAGGCAGGTCATGGGGGTGCATGCCTGTAAGCAGCAGTCGGGGCCAGGGATTGCGGTTCGAGTCCCACTGGGAGCACATAGTGAGACCTAGTTCCAAAAAAAGTATAGCTGGGCATGGTGGTGCGTACCTGTAATCCCAGCTACCTGGGAGCTGAGGCTGGGGACTGCTTGAGTCTTGTGGTACCCTGGGTAATGTGAGCCTGTGGTTTCACGGGCAAAAATAGCGAGACCTAGTCTCAAAAAAAGAAAGACTGCTGAGAAGCACAAAGATGCACTGCATGTAGGTTGCATGACCATAATCTATGGAGCTACTGCTGATTGCTGAACATAAAACCATCAGCTCTTATATATTTACTCTGTTCCTAGGCTGCAGAAACCCTTTGTAGTATTTCATATTAATCCTGATTGCAACTCCAAGAAGTAAGGATTAGTAGGCCCATTTTCAGCTGGTGTATCTCAGACTTAGTCATACAACTTGTCCAAAGTGGCAGGGTGAATAAGTGGAGGAGTCAAAGTATACTAAACCACATCAGTTGGATTCCAAAATCCGTACTATTTCTGGTAGCCGTTTCTCAATTAAAACCAACAGACAAACAACAAACTACTTTCTCAAAGCACTAACCCTAGGCCTTCAACTGAAATTATTTTCAAACACAAGCACAAAGGGGAAAATACACTTAAAAGTCAAGGCCAAATTAAAACATATAAATAGACATAGAATGAAGTATGACCAAAAGTTACTTTGAAACCCCAGTGGTGTGTACATATCATATTTAAGAGACCACTTGCACTTTCCTTATAGCCAAGCTTAATTATGAGTATGAGGACTCACTGCACCTCTCTGAAAGCTCTCCCATGCCTACTATGGCCAGTTCAGCAGCCACTAGGAAGATTGTGCTGGGTGAGTGGCAAGGGCTTTAACAGATATATGAAGGAACTGTGTTGGAACGGCTCTGCAACAAGTGGGTACAATGGCCAAACCAGACTGTGTCATCGCTGTGGCTGGCGATCAATCACCTCACCGTTAACACCCCAGAGCACTTAGAGAGAGATATCTGAAGAAACTACAGTTGGTGGCAGAAAAAACTCAAACTGTCTACGAATTTACAAACTGCATGCTAGTTCAACAGTGGGAATTAGACAGGAAAGACGAGCACGATAATAAGAAAACTGAAAGTTCCTCCGTGCTCCTCATGGGTCCTGCCCAGGATGGGTGTTTCAGGGCTTTTTGTTGTTGCTCATCCTCCTCTGTCTAAAGTTGGTTCACTAGTGTTTCTCTTGTTCCTGGTGGGGACTGGCTAGAGTGAAAGTAAGACCAGAGAAGGGGTGGAGCCACCCCCCTCCCCTGTCCAGGATAACAATTATGTAAAATAAATAAATATTTAAAAAAAAACACCAAAAATCTGAAAGATGGGAAATTAGTGGTTGAATGTCCATGAACACTATTACCTGTACTCAGGTCAATGGAAAACCAGAATAAAAATCCCCTTAGGAATATACTCTGAGGAACAAGCTCAGTTTAAAGGGCAAATATCCATACTGATTTTTTTCATTAGTGTACTCAGTTATCTTTATCACAAATATTTCACACACAACTACTGAAGTGCTGGTTTCATTAGATTCATCTTATTAGTAAATAAATGGGTTCGTGCCATAAACATTTCTGAATGCCTAGTTTTGTTTGCCACCTTATGCCCTTAGAAATAAGGAATATATTCAAGTTTGTAGATGAGAAAACTGAAATTCAGAAAGATTATTTAACTATTCCACAGTTATAGTAATAGGACTAGTACACTGCTTTAATTCTACCTCTCATAACTTGCATTTGTTTCACATTTAAAGATAAAGAAATTGGTGTTATGTAATTACATTTTAGATTAAAACTTCAATAATTACATTTGCGATTACTGTTAATTTGTTTTTGCTTTAGCTTTAAGTAGCATTCATAAAGTACCGTATAACACAAGAAAATGTTTTTTTTATCATTGCTCCTCATGGAAAAAAAATTTAATTGATCATTTTGTTGTTTACATATTTGCGTGTGTGTGTGTGTGTGTGTGTATCCCTGGGGAATGAAAGTTATATAATATACATACCATTGCATTTTCCAGGTTTCTCCCTCTACCTTAACACCTGTGAACCTTCATTTTGATCTTCTTGTGCTCCTTCCTTCCCTGATTTCTCCCTCTCCCCTCACTCTCCCTAGCTGCTTGCCCCAGTTTTGTTGTTAGCTTAATTTGACTTTTCCTTGGCCTTTTGTTTGTTGTCCCTGTATCCTGTCTATAGGTGAGAGCATATAGTTTCTATCTTTTTAGCACAATAAAATTTCTAAATAAATTCTTTAAGTAAATCTATAGACATATACCACAGAATTATTAGTATGTTCTAGACTTGTATCCTGTATTTAAAAGACCCTAAAAATAAGTGTAAAATTTATTCAGATGCTAAAGAGAGAATCCTTCCTAGGCTGGGTTACTGCCCTATGGTGGGGGGCTGGGGGGGGGTTGTGTTGCTCTATAGCACTGCTATTACATGATAGGGCAACTAAAGATATTTCCAGTAGAGGTAAGATAATGGGTTTGCTATGTATCCTTGGGAAAAAGGTAGTAAGTACATTTAAATAATGGATCAAGCAGTTCCTCTATCACAATTGACACGCAACACACTGACGACACTGTTGACTTTAGAAGTCAGGTTCTGCCTTAACCTTCCAAAGACCATCCTCATTACCATTACAGATGACCTGGTCTGAGGTGTGACCAGAGAATGCTCCTCTGCCAGAGCTGCTGATTTTCTGCTAAAGGTAAGTCAGTCATGGCATTAGGAGTATTATTAGTGGTATGAAACAGCTATGACAGTGACAGGTGAACAGGCTACTTCAAAAATGAAGCACATAAATTTGTGCATCTTAATTTGTCAAGAATACTGTGATCTTTAATATACTAATCACAACTGACTTAATAGAAACAGTATTAACCCGATTCTTCAGTATTAATCCGATTTTTTTAAGCTGAGAGCAGAGGACCACTTGTGTTACAAAAAGGACAATCACTAAGCATGAAAGAATTTATGAGCATATTGGAATAAACTAGAAATGGTTCCTAATCTGAAACAAAATGAAGTAGTCAATGCTTATTACATTATGTTGGGTAGTAATTTTTAAAAAGCCAAGTTGCCTAGAATTCTGTCAATTAACACGATTTAAATAGAAAATATCCCAAGGGTGGGACCACTACTGTGGTTTAGTGGATCATTTTTTCTCACAAGGGTGTACACTAAAGAAATTGAATTTTCGAGGAATAAAAGGTCTGAGATAATTTTGCCCAAAAGACACTTAAATAACAGGCCTTTTTTCTTTTCTTCCTAAAGGCAGGTGTTTCAGTAATGAAACATTCACTAAGTGCAAGATTTATTGACCCCTTTTCTAGATATATACATGAGACATTCCCTAAAAGTAACCACAACTATCTAATTTTCAGTAAGAGTATTTTATTATATTGCTACCGCTAACACTTTTATAATGTCTACTGTAACTTAAGCACTATTAATAACTAACATCCCACATGGGATGGGAACTATTATACAACACCCTAATTTTACAGATAAGGAAACTGAGGCATGGAAACATTAAGTAATTTGCTCAAGGTCACAGAAATGGCAAGAGTCCCCTGACTGTAAGAGCTATCTCATGCTGTAAAGTAAGTCCTCTATCAGATCTATACAGATAAGAATGTAAGAGGTGATGAAGAATTCAAAAATAGAGGAGGAAGGGCAACAAAAGCTATTTGTTCCTTTTGCTATTTGACCTAGAATAGGTCTGGTCCTTTACACAGAACTGTCCAGCTATCACTTAACTCTTGTCCTATCCTTGAATCTACTCACTTTGTCCTGCCTGGCCATACTGGTGTGTGCCTAGGGGCAGATCATAAAAGTTTGCTGAGTTGGGGTAAGATACCTGAGGACTCAGGGCTGGTCATGTTTAGCAACTGAAAGTTGTGAGATATACATTTTAAAATTACATGTGTATCATACACCGCTGTAGAAAAATTAAAAACTATCAACAGAGAACAAGATGGAGATTGTTCTAGAATTTGTTACCACATAATGAGAATTAGCATTTTAAGCTTGTGTCTAACTTAAAACTGGCAGTTTGAAAGTACAACTCCAGCACCAAAATGAAAACAAGTATTACAGTAGCTGCACACTGGTAACAAAGGCATAAATTTATACACAATTTGCATCAATGTTAAAAATAAGCAGTTTATAAAATAACAAAAAGTGTTAGACAATAAAGACATCAAGTTAAAAAGCAATATAATATAGAGTATTAGGGAGATCTTTTTGAATTACGCAGTTAACAATATTACATTTCAGACACTACGATGTTAATCTTATATTACAAAAAATGAAAAAAATGTTACAAGGTAGTCTAAATAAATCCCATAGTGGGATATTTATGACAAATTAGTTTACTCCCAAGTTTACAATATAACCAGAATTGGATGGAATTATAGTCTGTCATAATTTTAGAGAACCCTACATAGTAGATGAAAATCACATCTAAAATAAATGTCAAATCATATAGTCATATTATTCTTGAAGTAACACTTTTATTGGAGCAGTGTGAGTTTTCAGAATATGCAATGCAATCGAGATATTTTAAATAGAAATACTAACTTCATATTTTAAATGTAACAAATATGCAATAGCATAGTCATAGATAATTCTTCAAACACTAGAAATAACTGTCTTGGGGGCTTGATGAAAAAAAATTGAGGCTTATTATATCAACTAAAATAAATAATAAATAAAATCATGATATTTCATCTACACGAAAAACTTTATTTTTTGAGACTAGGTTTCACTATTTTTGCCTGTGGAACCGCAGGCTCATGTTGCCTGGGGTACCACGGACTAAAGCAATCCCCAGTCTCAGTTTCCCAGGTAGCTGGGACTACAGGCACATGCCACCATGCCCAGCTATTTTTTTGGGACTAGGTGTCGCTACATGCCCTCAGTGGGACTTGAACCGCGATCTCTGGCCCCGGCTGTGGCTTCCTAGGCTGCCGCTTACAGGCAGGCACCACCATGTCCCGGCCATGAAGAACATTTTCAAAAGGAAATACATGAATAGTAGGAAATCACTGAGTACTACGTGCTATGAAAAGATGTCTACTTTAATTGACTACTATAAAACTTATAATTTCCTAATTATCAAACATAAAACTTATTTCTTAAGTTTCCAAGTATCTTAGTCAAGGAGAAAGAACAGAATTCCTCTTTCACAAAGTAGCATAGCTTTTAACACTTGATATTCATTAATTCATCAATTTTCAATTTAATAAGCTACAGACAATGATACCTGAATCAAATTTACCTAGTAACTTTAAGCTAACTGGGACAAAATGAAGCAAAGACCATTTACACAGTGTCAATAAGAACACTGAATTTGTGGTTGCCTTCATAATCACCACCACCAATGGTACCATCACTAGCTACTAATGATTTGGGGATTCTATTTTCAACAGTGGTGTTAAATTTACTCTAAACTTTTTCTATCCCTTTTCAATTTGGCATACATTTAAAGATAGCAGCCTTGGGCAACTATATGGTTGGTTGATAGACTTGAAATTGTTTCTACTTAGGATACACAGAAAAGACAGGAAACTTACTGCTTGTATTCTGATTTTCCCTTTTACCAATTAAACTTTGGTCTGTGTGTCTACAAAGTAGAAATAACAAATTTGTCTCACTGGTTTTCTGCAGATGTAAAGGGTATTTTGTGAATTAAATATTGTAAACATTTCCAAGACCATCAAAAACATCTCAAAAATGTTAAAAATTCACCATCAATTTTTCCCACATTTTGACTGTAACAATTAAATATCCATAATTTAAGTCCAGAAAGAATAACATTAAGTCATATGGTTACAATGAAATACTGTAATAGGTAAAATAAAATACAATAATAACTTTACAAAATGACTTGCCACATATTCTAAATTCTTAATCTCCTAAAACTGTCATAACCAATCATATTCCCTCAATCTTCAGGTATGCTCCTATTTTTTTTATTCTTAATTACTATCTTAATGAAGCATGACTAAATATTTTGCATTCTCTAACACTGACATTTTTTGACAAGAGAATACGAACATATTCTTCACCCAAAGATAATTAACTATTGTGTAATAATAAAGTCTGAATCACTTTAACAGAAGTAAAACATACTTCTATACTTTTCAAGTTGTATAAAAGAAATTTAATACTAATATGTATTATTTTATGTTGGATTTCTTATTTATGTTGGATTTCTTATTGTGGAAAGTTTGTCTTGCTATATTGACAGTAAAAGAGATCAAATCTTCCTCATATAGTCAAGATCCCGTTAGAGATAACATAGCGATTCAAATCTCAGGTTCAAGTTCTGCTAACTAGTCAAGTGATGCTATGTCTATTTACCCTTTTATTCCATGCATCTTATACTGTAAGATCAGATATAATCAGATATTGTAAGATTATAACAGTATCTCTCAGGGGTATTTTGAAGATACCATAGAGTAATAATTATGTTAAATACTACTCATTATAACTCTGTAATTCTTATTTTAGAAGCATGCATTCATTGATGAATATCAATGCAGAGCATGGCAAAATTTAAGAAATATTTTAAAATAAACTTAAAAATTCCAGTAAGCTTTCATGTACAGGGGTTTTGTGAAAATAGCAGTTTCCACTGATAGTACAGAGTTCCCAAATGTGACCCCCTCCAACTCTGCCAGTTTCCCTTATTAACAGCTTATGATGTAGGTAATTTTTAGTAATTATCCAGTAGTGGAAGAGCATTCATTCTCAATTGTTAAAATTACAAATTTAATTAGCTATAATTTCAGTAGCCTACCTAACAGAACCAAACTTTAAAACTTGTAAGTACTGTTTTATAAAGAATATATACTAAATTTAATGTATTGGTAATAGCATTGCACATTCTGGACTAATGTAGGATGTTTTATAGTCTCATTAAAAAGGAATAATAAAATGGAAAAGTTATTTTAATGTGTGTAACTGCTTTTACATATATATTGAGGCTGCAAATTAAAATACGTAAAGAAGTAAATAAAGCTGGGATGTTTAAATAGGTATTATGTCATAATTTTAAAATAAAATTTTCTTAATATAAAATAATTGAAGCCACATAAGGGCAATGTGGGTGACTAAATTTTAAAATAAAAAAAATTACTTTCTATTAGAAAATTGTATTTATGATAATACAAGGGAAATTTTGGGGTTATTAAAGAAATTGAGAAAAAGTGGCCACTTACAGACATTCTAAGAACCTAGATATCTCAGGCACACAGTATTAAATATAAGCATTCACTATTCAACCTAGTAGCCACTAGTCTTAAGTGGAGAATTAATTTAAACATAATAAAATTAAATTTAATTCCTCAGTAGTACTATATTTAAGTATGCAGTAGCCACATGTGGCAAGCAGCTACTATATAGGAAAGTGCAGATTTCTGCCATTACAAAGAGTTCTACTTAATATACTGCTCTACATAGCAAGCGACTGTTTCATTACTCATACTTGAATGAGTCTCATACAAATAGCTCTAACCTCTGAGCCAAATAAATTCTTTTTGTTAAACTTGCTAAGAAAGCAGCAAAGGGATGAAAGGTAGTTTATATCTCCTTTTCTGAAATGTTGACGAGGATAAAAGGGAAAAAGTTCTGGCCAGTTCTCACATGAGAAAAATAGCTGCCAAGAAATGGAAAAATGCCTGAGGTCCTATAAGCCATTTCTGTACTCACGTGGCAGGGCAGCAGCGGGCCCAGGGGCCAGGAGGACTCCTCTTCAGGGGTCCATTTCCTCACTAGGGGAGGGGTCCCCATGTGGGGCCTTCGCACTGGTGGGACCTTCCCCACTATGGGGCTGGGGTTCCTGCCAGTGAAAAATGTGACATGTCTCTGTTAGCCAGCTTGAGTCTTTCCCTTTTTGAGTTATTAAAAACACTGCTTATTGGATTATTTAGTTAATTCAAAACAGGGCTATACAAGATAAACCTTAGAACTGATTAACCATGGTGTGTGACTGATTCTACTTGCCCCTTGGTCTCCTAGGAAAAAAAATCTGCAGCTTAACTGGAACTATTAGAATCTTACTTCTAATGCCATTTTGAAAAGATGAGCTTAAACCAGGTAATGGTTTTTCCAATCAAGATAAAAATTAAGGGTAATTGTCTTTTAATTATCAGTAATGGGTAGTATAGAAAGAGCAAGTATAATCAAATATAACAAAACCTCACAGAGTTCTATATAGCATCTCATTCTCAACCAATTCAAATGTTTAAAATCAGAGTTGAAAATGAGAAGCAAATATTTGAGTTTCCTCCACTTCTCGATCATTCTGTGATTTGTTACTAATTAATGGTGATGAAACTGTCAAAAGAAACAAGGATGTGTTTTCTCCCAACTCATTTTAAGAAATCCATGTAAGCAGTTTGTTAATCTCTAAAAATATGGCTAACAATAAAAATCCCCTTTCATTCATGAAAAATCTTCTGTTTGTACAGATGAGCATTTTCATTGTTTTGGCTGCAACATAGATAACTGCAATGGAATAATTCTCCTGACATTCTGGAACTCTGTAAAGAGTTACCCTAAATTACTCTGGCAAACTTTTTGCATACTTTTGGACAATAAAGTAAGAGCTCCAATTCAAGAGAATATCATAGTTTTTTGTGGAATGTTTAACATCACATTTCTAAAAAAGGACTGAAAAGATTCGAAAATTGAAGTTTGTGGTGAATTTTGAAAAGATTCAGGAAGACATAAACAGGAGTTAAAAGACACAATTTTTCCCATCAGGTACCACAAATCCTGGCTCTGCATGACTTTCTCTGCTAATCTCTTGAATTGCAGTTTCCCCCTCTAATCTCATAATTACTTAGGCTCACAGGCAGCAATTTAGAGGTCAGGTTACTAGAAATTGCACTTCTGTTTATACTACCATGAAGATGGGGGTGGAGAGAACAATCATAAGCAGAAAAAGATATTTTACACAAAACTAGATGGTCTATTTGAATATAAATTACATACGTTTCCATTCACAAAGAAATGTATTTTATTTACCAAAGAAATAAAGTTAGTGTCTGGAATTCAAGTACCTGATGTTACTATAAGTTTGAAAGTTTTCCATAACAGGAACTAATACTATTTCTGATTTAGTTTCCTAACAGAATTCTGATGGTAGATCAAGTATAAAAAGCATTATTACTTCAGTAGACTATTTCTAACAGCATTAAGAATCTTAAGCCTAGAGGATAAATTAGGTTACGCTGCTACTGGATAAAGTTGTACAAATAAAAATTTTGACACAATCAATGAGAAAATTAGTTCCAGATTATAGGGTCAAACAAAAACAGTGCCAGAGAACATAAAGGTCTACACCAAACATCAAAGATAGGCATGCATTTCAGGAGTTGACAGGAGTTCCTAGGAGTGGAGTGGAATGCTTCATGACCAAGTTTAATTCTGAAAAGATTATAAAGTCACTGATTTGAACTCAATCAAAATTAAACTTTGCTAGACTTTCTGTCTACCCAGAAACATGCAGTTATTGACAGATTAAAAACTTCACAACAGAAAAAAACTGTCTTAAAGAAAATGAATTTTAAAAATAAAAATGTTCCGAGTAGTGATTTCATACTTTACTTTTTTTGAAAACTGCCAAAAGAACTAAAGCATAGAACAAGAGAAGGTGAGGAGGGAGAGAAGGGGGTGGGGGAGGGCACAAAAGACTAAAACAGTGCATGGGTGGTAAGGTGATGGGAGAGCATCAGTGTAGACAATGATGCAATCAATATATGTGCAAACAATAAAAAGTAAATAAAAAATAAGTCTTTTTGTCAATATTCTTTATCATACAACTCAAAAAGGGAAAAAAACAAACAACAAACCCAAAACAAACAAGCAGACAACAGGATAGAAATGTCTAAAGTGATACATAATGTTCTATTCTAAAGTTGAAGTCATTGTTGGTAAAATGCATTATTTCCATACAGATAGTTGATTGATTGAAGCTGCCACATGTGGTAGTATTGGTTTCCCCCAAAAGCATTTTGGGCAGAGGGGCTATAATTTAGCCCCTTTTCTCCTCACTACACCTCTCATACAGTTAACTAGGCTATTTTAGCCTGGGGGAAGACATGCTTCTTTGCAGTTCACACAAAATGCCATCTATGTTAAGAAAGGATCTAAAAAATATTGACTACAAAATGATAATGAATCATTTTGAGAGCCACTAAGGAAAAAAAAAGTCCAAATTAAACTATAACGAGGTAATATCTAATCACATAAAATCATTCTATACTTACTGAATTGTGTTTTCATGATAAATCTAACAGTGACATATAACAGTATCAATTCTGAGCATAAATACATTCTGGAATATTTGCTTGCGCAGGATAATAAAAGTTATCTGGCCCAAAGCCTTGATATCAGAAATATTAAAACATGGGAAAAAAAAAAAAAACAAAACCATTGTAAAACTGATGAGAGTACTGGGTTTCTGATGCCAACATACAACACTTATCTTTCACCCCTGTGATCATTCATTCATTTCTCAGGTAGCCATTAATGCCTTGTGTGTGGTGGCATATTAAGCTAGGGCTAGGCAGGGCACAAGCAGGAAATGACTAATGAAGAGACTGTCATTACATTAAAACTATAGAAAATTTATATACAACAATTATTGTACGTATTACAAAGAAATAGACACTGATTTTTGGGCAGTGGGCAAAGAGCTTACCCTGGTCAGGATTCTAGAAAACAACAGTGAAAGATGATGTGCTAAAGAGGTGTGGAGAAGATTCACTGGGCACAAATCAGTTGCATTTTTGTGTCTCATTTTAATGCATACCAGGAAATGTCTACCAAATGTCAACATCAGTTGTCAAATGGTTGAGTCACCCTGTGGTTGCTAGCTAACCTCCAACTAGGTCGCCAAAGAGTTGAGTCAGTGGGTCTGCGAACAGAATAGCCACCAAGCTTCCTCTCACAAATGCTGAGTGCTAAATGCCTGAACTGCAAGCAGCAGAGAACTGATCTCAAATTCTCAATATAACATTGTTGCTCAAGAAGACCAGAAATTATTGGGTATAAAATGAATTATACAGGAAGGGAAAATAATCTGTCTTTACCAGAATTAATAACCACTCTGGACATAAGTTTGACTTCCAGTTCCTAACACTTTACCTACCACCACCATTTTAGGACTTACTAAATACCTGATCTATCTGGTATTCCACAAAATTTTGCTTTCGGTCAAATGGGTTCAACTCAAAACAAAGACAATGTGGTAACACAGATAGTTTTAGAATTCACTGGTCTTATCACAACTCCATCCTGCTAATATGCAGGTAGAATTCCTACTAAAAGGTCAGGAAAATAGACATCTCAAAGATAACATCCTGTGGAGTTGGAGCACTGCCCTCTGGGATGTGTTATACACACTGATGAAAAGGCTAATATATGGCCTGTGTTGCCACTAACTAAAAATACTGAGGTCTGAGAACCAAGTGATGAAAGTAGGATTGATCTCCGTCATGATCATTCCCAGCAGTCTACTTTGCAAAATAGTTTTTCCTATCCATGTAACTTTAGTCTCTGCCAAGTTAGAAGTACTGGTTCCCAAGTAGGACAAGGGAGTGAGTGACTGTTTCCTCCTGGGAAGACTGAGAATTCTACTAAATCTGAAGCTCTGACTAACTCCAGGTTTACTCTGAGCATCCCTGGTCACTATCATCAGCAGAAAAAAAGGTGCTGGGTTACTGCTGACATTCAGCTTCAATTAACATGAGATGCAAGGACACTGGCTATACTGCGAGGGTGGGAGCAGTATGTCTAGAACTTGCGAATGCACTACACTATTTCTTGGTACTTTGACGGCCAGTAAATGGGAAATATTTTAGCCACTGTGACTCAACAAGAACAAGGCAAATAATGGCTCAGACATTTGAGGGAAGGTCATCTGGGCAGGCAAGCAATTCAAATCAGGTTAAAAGAAAATACCTTACCACTGGTGAAGAAAATAGAGAAAGAGTGAGAAAAGATGAGCACCAATTACTGTCTCAAGGTCAGCTGCAGCAGTAGGTACTACGGATTGATTCTCACACCTTATGGGTTTCACATTAAATGGGACTCAATTACTGATTATACTTGTATCCCTGACCTCCTGGCAGAAGTAAGTGCATACTATTTTCACAAAAACAGAAACCCTGTATTATAGTACAGAAGCCAGGTAAAATGTTAGGCACAAGAGGATCTGAGTGGTAAAGGGTACATTATATTGGGCCCCTTTACCCTCAGCCTTATATGTGTCTTGTTTCAGCTGTTTCTCCAGTCTTGATTTCACATAAGTGTAACCTGGTAGTTCCTTACCTCTGCCTGGGGGCAGCTCTTGCTATCATTCCACACATGTTGACATTGCTGTTTGCAATGATCCCAATCCAGGAAGTTCATCACAGGTTCTAGCAGCTAAAGAAGAATGTTGGGGTCCCAGTGATTTTTACAGGCTTCGATGCTCTCTCAGGGAACTAGTACCCAAGCACACAAGCAGGGAGGCTGGGCCACTTGTATAGCAAGCAGGTAGGCTAGGCAGCAGGGGGAGCAAGCAGGGGTGTGTGGGGGGGGTGGGGGGGCAGTTCAGGAGGCAAGCAGGCAACTGAGCCTTCCAATCCCCCCCCCCCCCCCAATCTTCAGGCTGTTTCTTTGGGCTTTCTCTGGCGTTCTCTCTCTCTGGCATTCTCCCTCTTGCATCCAGCATTATCCTTTTGGTTTTCCTGAGACCAGGCTGTCCTTTTATCACCTCCATCTCAAGCCCATGTGTGCACATTTACACCATGGGGAGGGTGCAGTACAGGTACTAGAGGCTAATGGTGGTTTAAAAGCCTGACAAATTCATTTACCCACAATTACTTTGGACCCCACTTGCACACCACACCTCGGCAATATGAAGAAGTTAATATATAGTGGGGGAAATTCTGAGCAAGAGGAGATAGGAACTAGACTAGAGGAAAAAATTTTCCTCCTTTCTCCTCTCACAATGCATGGTTTTATACAGAGTTTATGTGCTTTCTTAGGGTATTCTACAGAATTGGGCATTGACAGATGACAGTTTATGTACGCACTGGTTTCTCCCTTCTGCCAGCCTAGATTTTCCTTGTCCCTCTCTAATTTCTATGATTACATCCCTAATAAAGCAACTGCAGAACCCTCTGCTTCACGCTTCCTGGGGAGCCTACACTTAAGACAGACCTTTGTCTGATGCACTCTCTTCATGATATCCAAGAGGTCATTCTTCTGGTCCTTAGAAATGGTAAATAAAATCACAGGATAATATCTAGAAAACATAGTTGTAAATTGCCCAGAGTGGATGGAGAGCAACAGATAACATATCTAAGGAACTGTTGCTTTCTAATAACTATATTTGATCAGATCTTGACTGCTGTGGATATTTGATACGATGCAGTATCAAAGAAAGTTAAATAACATGCAAATAAAAGTGAGATGGAGGAAGCTTTTTCAAACCACATTCCTCTGAGGGGAAACCCCAGGCAAACTCTGCAGAGTAGAAGTATAAGTAACCAGCCCTCCTCTCCTCTGTGTCTTGCTGAAGGACAAACTGGTGGTGGTAGAGAACGAGGAAAGGATGAGCTGATGTTATATAGGTTATTCATTTACAAAACTATACAAAAAACTATATAATCAAAAGATTTTTAATTAAAAAAGATATCAAAAAACCAACTGAAAAAAGGCTCATTAAATAAGCTTTTGTAAGGAGATATTGAAGAAAAACTAGAAAGCTCAGCACCCTGAGCATTAGCATATTTAAAGCCATATTTCACAACAAGATTTTCTTCCTTATACACAGGAGGGCATAAGATTTCCTAAATGCTTTATATGTCTTTATAAACACTTAGTATCAGAAAACAAATCTTCCTTAATACTTAGAATTTATCATAAGACTAGAAGACACTGAAATAATGTCCTGTGTCAAGAAGCTACAGTCTTTCAAAAAGTTTTTAATTAAATTTTTGTATTAGTTATAGGATTTACTTTTTAATATAGAAATATCTTGACATTCTTTATTTCATTAAACATCTCTCCAGTGTAAAAAATAACAGTCCTGCTGATTTTAACTGATTTCCTGTCAGTTTCAATCAATATTCTTAGTTCTATTATTATTAATATCTAATGGCTACATTAATCTCTAGGTCTTTATTAAAATACACCTAGGCTATTTCTTGTGGGGGGAAAACTTCCAGGCAGGTTTTACTTTTATAGCATGCATTACACAGGCAACATTTCAGTCTAAAGTTATAATCAACATCATAAAAAATTGGGGAACTAAAATCTAGATTTATAACTAACAAAATGATTACACTGGGGAACTTCAAGTTTATATCACAACACAATGCTTTAAAATGAAATTCTTAAGGTTTCTAAATATGCTATGTTTTTGAACATAAATATCACAGCAGGTTTCTGTGTAAAACCACAGTCATTTACCTCACTGGCCTCCAATTTTCTCATTCACGCCCAGGTAGATGGTATTCTAAAAATTCTAATTCATTGACAGACACAACAGCTGCCTGCCAACACTACAGTGAATTTAGTTTCATTTGCTGTTCAGAACACTCAACTGACAAAACACCAGGTCAAATGACTTTAGAGGTTTGAAAGTTAGTCTAAAACATCCAGCAATTTTACACTAAAGCTCAGTATCCAAACAGTCAACTCCTTCTTTAGAATCGGAACAAAAATAACTAAAATGTTAGCCGAAAGGATTTTAAAAATAGCTTTTAGGTGTTTCAAATTCCCTAAACCTTCTTCAGCAGACTAATGGCCTACATAATAATAAGCTTAGATTTAAATACCCAGTTTATTGATGGCAGTTAAAAAAGCCAGTTTGAGGAAGAGCAGGAAGGAAATTTGGGTGTAAAAATAGTAGGAAATGTCCTCAGGACACTACCCTCCCATTTAAAAATCCAACAAATGATGATAACTCAAGTCTTTATAGTTATTTAAAATCTTAAAATTGTTTTCCTAAGACAGAAACTTAAAATCAGTATAAAAATCAATTTAACTAGACTAAATCATTTAGGCTGATTTTATTTTACCCTTTATCTCAGCATCTTACCTTATGGCCCTGTATTTAAAGCTCTGACAGATTTGTTTTTTGGCAGCATGATCTGATACCACTTCCTTTCTATCAAGAAACAGCTTTTTCTTTTGATGCTAAAATATTTCTGCTTGCAGTATGAACCTTTGTCTTTTTAGGTGGGATGAAAATAATAACATGAGGATAACATGAATCATTATTTTGTACTTTATCAGGTACTTAAAAGAAAACATAAGATCTTAGAAATAGTCGACAGAGCTTTTCTGACTTCACTGGTGCTTTACTCAGATAAACTGCTGAAATTTGGTATAGAAACTCAGAACCTACAGGTTAAACAAAAATTTGGAAAATCATCAGGTTACAGTAATTGAGTTATATCTGGACTGGGGGATGAGCGAGCAACACATTTTGGCTGAAGGTGTTAATCTACTAAACACATTAAAATAAAAGTGTAGATCTATTTTCAAAAACTGGTACCATATGATGGAGTACTAAGCTTCTTGAGGGGATGGGTAGTGAGAGCTGCTAAAAAACAGAAGGGAGAACTTTCATTTATGCACTCCTGAGATTCCCTCTCAGAATCGCTGGGGCCTTATAAAGGTTATAGGTACTAGGCAACACTAGGTCTAATACTAAATACTTCTCAGATCTTCCTTAATCCAACATTTATCCATGAGAATCCCTAGCACAATCTCAGGGTTCAAATGTGGAGGGGAGGAGTTTAGTAGCATCTCCTGGAACAATGCAACATATAGTATCCTTGGATCCTCAGTATCTGTCAAATAACAATATATGCCATATGCCAACCAGTTAGTAAGGAATTCAGTCAAATGATTTACCTTTCACAATATACAAAAGGGGTCAGGCTCATGTTATCCACAGAAGTACTCCATAAAATCAAATTTTTACTTTTCACCCAATTCACAGAGGAAAAACAAAACATCACAACCTCAATGTCAAGAAATATAAGCTATTTCTTTTGATCAACATGTTTATAACTTATTAAGTTACTATACCAAATCTTATACTCAGATTTCTTATTGATTAAATACTCTCAAAATTATTTGGAGACAAAACGTCCTATCTTCCCTAAAACTTGTACACAAGAACAATTAACATTATAGTGTGTGGAATATTTAAACATACTTACATAAAAGATACAAACCTTATGAGAACATGGAGATATGACTGTTAAAAATTGCAGCTATAGAGGTAAATCAGACAGACATACAGTCATTCTGATTCTTTTATGGTTTCAATCTGAGTATGACTGAAACCAGATATTTCAATTTATGAACTATGCTAAGTTTCTCTTTCCCAAACTTTACATGTGGGATGGGCCACATGTAGCAATACTTAACTTCATAATTATTTCAAGGATATAACAAATTTGTAATAATAAAATATATGAAAGGAAAAATTTTAATATTTTAAATATTACTCATGTAAAAACTATATGATTAAAACTTGAATGGCTGCCAGTCCTAAGTGCATAAAATTTACTTAGTACCAGCTGACAAAAAACTAAAATTGTAAAACTACTAAAAATGTCTGACACATATGTTGAGAAGATTTGTCCCTTTGAACTGAAACAATTTCAAACTTACATTTAAGGAATTTGTAATAGCAAACAAAAAACAGAAATGTATTATCTAATTTTACATACTATGACTGCCAATTTTCTAGGGAAACCTTCCACAGGCTCCTAATGTTCACAGAATAAAGTTCATGCTCTACTTGGTATTCTACATCCTCTGTAATTTGGGACTGTTACTTTAACCTTATTCCACCATGCTTTCTAATGAGGAAATCTATTTTTCTAGATAGCTGTAATCGCTGAATCTTCCCAATTCTGTGCATCTTATTTGTCCCACTTCTGAATCTACCTGGAACACCCTTTCTACTTCTCTCCAGTTAACTAAGTCCCAAATGAATCAATTTTATATGCTTTAAGGGAATTTACACGGATTCATGCTTGTGCTCCCACAGTTCTAGCTCAGAAATTGGCATGAAACGATATTCTTCACTACTGAATGAAGTGAAATCTACAACAAGACCCCATGGTGTGCCCCCACTACTCTAACTGGACTTTGGGGTGTTTTGGTTCTCTATTGATGATGATGGATTGCTGGGTTTGGCAATGAGGCAAATATCTGCATATCTCAGTATTACCTAAATATCACTTAAATTACTGGTAATCAAAATTCTTCCTCAATTCAACACACATTTCTACAGCTTCTGGTCCTCAGATCAGCTCTTAAGGAAAAATGCCGTTTATATTCATCCAAGCAAACACGTACCAGTATCATGGTGTCCTGACCTTCAGGAGAACCAGATGGCTGCAATTTTCCCAACTCCAGAGCTAAGGGTGAACAGGAGTTTATACCCATACTTCCAAATCAGAAATGATTTTTCTAAGTTTTCTCCTCAGACATCCATGCCACTGCCATACTGCCATGTTTGTTGGAACACAGCATTCCAGCAGATAATGCTCCAGCTACTGTAAGTAACCACTGGTCATCTGAGACCAGAAGATGCTATTTGAAGCGCAGGCCCCAGAAAGGGACAAACAGTGAGTGTGTCTGTCTGCAATGATGCTATCAATCACTGGTACAGCAGTGTGCTAGTCCTCATGGTTGACAGACAGCAGGGGTTGCACCCACACCATTTACTTCCAGGGCCACCAGGACTTCTCCTGCACAGGGCTGCTCTGAGGATTCTTCCTTGAATCAAAATCCCACTGTCAATACTTTAATTTTTCCAGGAAAATTATTTGTGGTCATATTCATCTAGTTCTCCTTTCAAATCACCAAAGTCACTATCATCCACTAGGATGATGTCACACACACACACACACACACACACACACACACACACACACACACGCAAGTTGGCATGCAGTCCAGGATTTTGTATAACAGTCTGACCAACAAGACCAACAAGGTTTCACTATAGAAACAACACTAACAACTCGTAGGTTTCTCAGGTAAGACGAGTCTTCACTGAGAATGCTGCAGTCATTCCTTCTTTTTGGCACATCTCTATGGTAGCCAAGTAGTTAAAAAGCATACTGAAGGCTTATTTCTCATAGTCCAAGTTTCTTCACTCCTGATGTGCTCATTATAAAAAAAAAAAAAATCATACCCAATTCAGAAGAGAATTTCATGTTTGCTTTCTCTGTATCTTCTCGATGACTGCCTATTGCATTATCAATTTTGTTTGCTTTGAACTATAGTTCTAATGATTGAGTTGGACCTCCAGGGAAACAGAGATGAAACTGGGGGGGGGGAGTTACAGGGGAAGGTCTACGGGGCCCAGATCATTAATGGGCACATTCCCAAGCGGCTGAGTGCATTTCTTCATTGAAGGTGAAATAAAAAAAAACGACTGTGTAGTCACAGGTGTAAAAATGAATCCCTAACAGAAACATCAAGCTGTGACACTTCCCACTACAGACCCCACATAGCTGAAGGCCATCTACAGTTTCCCTGACACTGACAGCATGGAATGGCAGCCTGCCAACTTGGGTGTGATAACTGCCCCCTGCCACAGCCTACAGTATTCTCCTCAGTGGGCAAGGCTGCCTGGGAGGAATGCAGCACAACGTATGGTGGTGGTAGCCAGATCACTCAGTGCCCAGATCACAGGTCCTATCTCATGTTAACTACTACATTATGCCCTGACATCTGGTAAAAACTAGGAGGGCCTTGATTTTGCCCTTCCCACACTGCTCCCAGAGGTAAGAGTTCCCGACGTTTCCCAAGATACTCAGGGGCAATCTCTGCTATTCCTCAAGCAGCGGGTTTCAGTTCCCCTTCAGCTTGCAAAATGACTCGAATAGCCAGTCACACCCTTTAGTGGGAACCAAGGAATGCCCCACACTAGTAATGCTACGACACTGAAGCAGAGTCGCCGGCCTCTAGACACTCTCTTGACAACTGCAATGCTTGTGTGCTGTCCCTGGCATGCAGTCTCCCTCTCTGGAGGGGTGAGTAAATGTGAGTGATAAACAGCTGTAATCTCTCCTGATGAGTGTCGGGACTAGTGTGTTCAGGCATCTCCTCAGCCCTATGACAGGATCCTTCCCTCATCAGAAGGGTAAAGAGGTAATCCAAACAGTCACTACTACATATGTAACTTGGGTCTCAGGCCACGTCACTTCACTGTCATTCACAAGCCTCCTACTCTGTAAAATAGGGTTGACAGCATGTACCTGGCAGTTTACCCTGTCTAGCAGTCAATGTGAGCACCGTGTTGAGCTGTACAGTGCTGGACATAGAATTGAATCTTATACCTCCCCCATCCTCCATACCGCAATGACTCTTTAATGCCAATTTAAAACTCACATACATTAATATCAGTACTATTAGTAATATTAGTAATAATTGAGTTTGAGACAATAGTGAGGGCACAAACGGCACATTTTATTTTAAAGGCAATCTGGTATTTGTTAAAAAGAAATAATAACCTATTAATTTAAGGTACCCCAGAGAGAACCAGGAGAGATTTAGGCAAATATTGAAAATAGACATGAAACCAAGACTGTTTTCTAGATACTGAATAAAAGGTTCAACTATACTTTGTATGAATATTGATATAAAAGTGATACAGCAATTTGTAGCGATAAGAGGTCTTTTAATAAACTGACATGCTAAGGGAAAATGCTTTATTTTTAAACAAAAATGACAAACTGGGTGCTTCTGTAGAAACAACGGGAAAATGAAACTATTAAAGCCTTATTCTGGCAGAATTCCCTTGTCTTCAGATTTTTCTTTAACACATTTCAATTGACAACTGCTTTTTTAAACACACATATTCCAATGTACCAATCCTTTTTGAATTCAGTAGTATAACCTTATGCCTTTCAATTTTCATGCAAATAATATATAATTTATACAAGGGTGTATGCTTTTATGTTTGGGGAGAAGGGAAATTATAAAATATATTTCACATATTCATATTAAAATGTAATGCTAGAACTATAAAGGAGAGGGAGTGGAAGAAACTTAACGGTGGGGAGATCCCATTAAACACAAATGGGGTACACATTTTGTAGTATCTTTTCATACTGAAAAAAATTTTTTTAACCTTTATGTCTGAGCTAAGAGTTTAGCAGAGCTGATGCAGAGTTCTGTCACTCAGGGAATACAAACTTTATTCTCTTCAGAATTCTAGTTTAATATTGATGATAAAGCTGAGATAAACCATAATCTAGGTTATATTACTCTGTAAGCAACTGAATGTTATGTTGAGACATTTTTAGTGTACCTTTTAAACATAGCTTCTTGGTTACTGCATTCAATAAATATTTAAGCAAGAGCTTAAGGTAGATTATTGCTAACATGTTGTAAGAAAATTGCACAGTGATAGAGTTTGTAATAAAAATAAGCAGAACACCCACTGTTTATACACTATGGTTAAGTGTATTAGCTGGTCTCGAAAGCATTACATTTTACTCAAACAACAGCAGTATTCTGTCCAAGCTATTAGCTTTAGACAATGCATATTAACTGCAGACTATTGGAAATCTTTATATTTATATGCTAAAAGAAAATGGTTTTCACTTATAATAGTTAAACGTAACACTGAGGATTTATTTTAAACACAAATGGGGTGGGGTGAAAACCATCTCTTTTATTCTTACAAAGTAGCTTTAGAAATTTAGCACCCCTAGTCTATCTGAATTCCTGTATTTTACATGTTGGAAAAAAGCAAGACATGATATGTTTCTGTAGTTAACATTTCTTATAGGATATAAATTTATGAAAGGAGACCATCAATGGGCCAGATTGCCCATTTACTTTCATTCTGTGAAGTCCACCTTTCCCTTGGAATGAATTAGTTCAGCAGTATTAACATATACTTAACTTGGCTCAGTCTTCAAAAATTAGAGAGAGAGTGACAAAGACAAGCATTTTCTTGATACCTTAGTATTTCATGGTATTTTCATCATTTAACTACAGCAAATTAGATGTCATCAGGTCACATAAGATTATAACTTGTCTTTTAAAAACGTTCTTAAAAATTTAAAACAAAATCACAATGTCAAACATCCTCAAAATGATATACTTTTACTGTTGATATGTCTACATTAAAATACTTGTGAAAACACAAAACACAGAAAAATTTGAAAAACTCTATCACTCTTTATCTAAATCCACTTTTTATCTAAAATCCACATATAAACCAGGATTTGAACTTCACACATTACAGTAGGATTTACTCAATTTACTATCGCAGTGTCTTCTTAAGTATAAACTTGTGACGTTCTTTATGACATTGTCCAAAGCTAAGTTAGCCTCTAAAAGAGGAGCAAATTGATAGTGTAGCAATTCAGTTGAGGGAAGGAACACATTCATAAAAACAGGTCTAACTGGTAGTGTACCAGAGCATGGCATATGGGAAATAACTAGAGATTTGTTCAATGAATAAATTTATGGATACAACTCTTCTATCTACAACTATTGCAATAACATCTTATCACATATATAAAGAGTACCTGTTAAAGGGATAGAAAGCTGAAAATTTAATGCTATTTTCACTTGCAGCAAAATAATTTTTTTAATCAAGATATCAATGCTTACTCTCATAGGACCACATATAACAAGGCATTAATTTTGTTATGAATTACGAGAAGCAGAAGTCAGTTACTGACAAGAGGAAATGAATTCATATTTACATATACCTCCATAATGCTATGGGGGGAGAATTTAAATCAACTTCAAATGAATATGAACTATTCAAAATGAAGAAAATTACTATTAAATTGGGACAGAATAAAAGTATTACCATCAATTACTAAACTTGGAAAAATAACAAAAAGAGAAAAATGTTGAGTTGTAAAAAGATTTATAGGAGCAATTTATCAACCATTTAAGACTGGTGCAGTGACATAATAAATCTTCTAAAAAAGAAAAAATTTAAAATCATCATACTTGATGTAAAAAAATTGTTTCAAGTCTAAACATTTTCAAATATTTGCTTTTAAAACATTGGAATTTTGTAACCATTTTTGACTTTTCCTTTTATTCTGCCTTTTCAGTAAACACAAAAATGTTCATTTACAATACTAATAGTATGCTACAAATTCACAGTTATTTGTACTTTGTGGAACCTTTCAGTTTACAATCTTAAATCATTAATTAATTAATTAGTTAGGAACTATTTATCCTAAATAAGGGTAATCAGAATATAGAAAAGTAAAGGCTATGTTGTCTTCTCTACACATAGCATTTTTGAATTCAAAACTGCTTACCACATAATTATTGTATTTAATAAAACATTTACAGCAATTATTGAAAAGCTGATTTCTGGGTATAGCTACAGAACATTTATTTAAATCTTATGGATTAAAGAGTATTCATTACCATATGTCATGATTACTAGGATTCACCAACAGCTGATTTTCAGTTAAATTATTAGATTTGAAGGTAGCTTTCCATAAACTCTTTGGAAGTTTATTTATAAATTGTACATCATAATCCTCTGATTACTATTTGTCAACTTTCACTATAGTATGTGGATGAACTAACCACATTTTTATTGAAAATATTTTGAAATATTTTTAATACCAAAATACTAAGGTTTTATTTTCACTAAATATCACATAGCTACATTTCCATAAATATAATCATTTATGATTACAAAACCACCATACTCAGACACTCAACGGATAGCTAGCTTACTTGTGGGGTTCAGTAATTCAAATGGATACTGTATGAGAACAGGAAGGTTTTTTCCCTAGTGCAAATAAAGTTGTATGCAGAGAGCAAAAATCTTTTTATTCCTATTGCAAATTTTTATTCTTTATTTAAGAGGAAATTTAGATATGTCAGAAATGATGATAAATTTGTAAATTTCATTATGCAACTCATAAGATAGCTTTAAAAATGTTATCTAGGAAAAAGACAAGAAGACTAACAGCTGATGTACAAGAGTTCAATTTTTATGAGAAGTTTTGTAACTATACCATACTGTACTCATGTCAGCTACTTTTCTTATTAAAAGATAATCTTGACAGTAAAATAGCATGAAAAGTTAATAATCTGGCTATTCAAACATTTTAACCTATTACTATATGCTACCTAACACCTTGCACATACTGAACTTGCAAAGAAAATTTGCTCACTTCTTACACAGTAAAAATCCGTCTTACTCCACATTGTACTCAATATGCGACAGCAGAGAATGGATCTTCAGTGCAGGGCAATGCTTTTTTTCTAGTGGTGCTACTGGAACTAACTGAAAACTGTCTTCTTGCCTTCTTCCCTTACTCAGAGGAGATGGGTAGTACTGGTAAGAATTCAGCTCTGTATTCTACTCCAATATTAAGTTGGATATACTTAACATCCAGAGCATTTTACATGTTCTGGATTTTGAGATCAAATTTTGTTTAAATGGAATTCCATAGTGAGAAATGAACAAAACATGAACAAGAAGAAACAGTGTAAATAACTTTAAACTGATTGTTTTCCCCTGATCTAGTATCCTGTATAGTCAAGCTTGCTACATCTCAGATACCTAATAATAGCAGAAACTAAGAGAAAGATGGATGGGAGATGAGCAAGAACTGAGGAAAATAAACGAAGATATGACAATACTTTGAAACTTAAGTAAATGTCACTATCCTATCCAAGTTGAATAGGATATGTAATGGTTCTTCAAAACTTTAGCAAATTAAGAGTATGACTCTAAAATAACACCATTTTTGGGTCAAGAGACATAAAATAAATATCCATTACTTCAATATTTCACAGGCTGTGCTAACACATGCACAGTGATTCTGCTTATTCAAAAGAGAAGCAACAGTAACTATGAGGACGCTAGAGATTTTATAAAGCCAGGGAAGAGCACTGCCATTATCACTGTGTACGTATCATGTGTACATATCTATGGACATAACAAAAATCAGGATTTTATAGACACTTTAAAGAGTCATTTGATTAGTAAAAGAAAAGCGTAGACCATGTTCTCAAATTTCTTTTTTAATGTCTCACAAGTTCCTGGAAATGTATTAACACTCCATTAGCATGTTAACCTCTCCAATTTATTCACAAGACTCCCTTAAATATCCTTCCAATGGTGTTTAGACAAAACATTTAATTCTTATTATGACACCAAAATGTGTTGGCTAATATAGAAAACATCTTTTGAATACTTGTAATCAGTTAGCAAATTTCTGGATCACTCACAAGCTGTATTCATGAACCGAGAGATTTTTCTTTTTATTACCAAGGAAATGATTCTTTTTCAGACAATTTTTGAAGTTTTAATAACAGATTTTGCTTTTCTATCCTTACACAAAGAAATGGTTTATTATTATGGTACTTTTTTTTTGTGAGGGCTGAGACAGAGTTAGGAGAAACAGGAGCAATAATCTTGAGGGGGAAAAAGTACACCATTTACTAAGAATAAATGTAATGTCTTGTGAGGATATGATATAGGGATATAAAGATTAAATATTTATAAAATACCTTTTCATTAAAAAATAGGCACCCCCATATCAATTTAATCTCTACTACTTAATCAATAACATTATATACAACATGAATAAAGAAAAATGATAGCATCTTAATAAAACATTTCTTCATAGACTTTGAAGACATGTTATGGATAGCTAAGTATCCCATGTTAGTTACACAGTGTTGAATATATATATTAGTGGGAACTCAGTAAGGGTAAGGATTTTGGGACAACCTGAATTGCAGCTTAGGCAAAAATTTAGGTGAGTGATTGAACTGATCAGTGAGATAACTGGTGTTCAATAAATAAGAGGATTTTAAGCTACGGAAAGGATACCACAATGTCAATAAACAAACAAACAAAAAAAAAAGGTGATGTAGAACTAAGACATTGTAAAAGGAGAATTCTCAATGCATGAGTTTAGCTAAAGCGTTTGGAAACCTAGGAGCCCACTGTTTGTTAGTTCTCCTCCCAGAGAAGCTGTCTAGTTACTATATTTCAACAGCCTCCCTGGCATGGCCGTGAATGCTCCTCTGCTGTATCACACCAAACAAATGAACCCTAAGACTCTCCTTTCTGACAGTTTTTGTTCTTTCAGTGCTAACATCATTCTTTGAGTCACACAGGTTCAAAAATCACAATGTGGTTCATTACACCAAAGCCTGTCAAAATTTCTTTTGTCACATTTCAAATAATTACCTGAAACCATTTCATTTCTATTTTCCAACCTCCAATTTCCTATAAAGATATCAAATAGATTAATTTTCCTAACAGACTATTTGCTCCAAATCATCCCACTATTATAAAGTCCCTACTGGCTCTTTATAAACTTACTTAATTCTCATGTGCTAAGAACCTTGTGAATTATCTCATAAAGTAAGCAAACATCACCACTACTAAGAATAAGTTAGCATACTGAATGCTTAATGTGGGCCAAACACTGTTCCAAGAGCTTTATATTGATAAGCTCATTTAATATTTACAACAATCCCATGAGGTCGGTATTATTACTACCAGCCCTTGACACATGAAGAACAATGAGGGAAAGGTTAAGTAACTTGCCCTGAGTCACACAGAGAGAAAATAAGTGAGCTCAGGTGGTACACATGCAGACTTGATGCTCTTAAGCCTACACCTGCTGTTTTCATGTATCATTGAAGGGCCCTGAATCTCAAAATGCAACCTTTCCAGAATGAATTTCTCTACTACCAAATAAAATTGTGCTTCATCATCTAGATTGTCAACTGTCTCAATGAGAGCATCTGAACTTCTAACTGAAACTGGATTAGTAAAGAGAGAATTTATTATGTTACTTAGAATTTATTATTATTATGTGAGAGGAAATTTGTGAGTGCAGAACAACAGGACTCTAGTTTCATCTCTCTGCTCCCTTTGGTTCACACCTGGTAGTTCAGCAGTTCCAGGAGATCCAACCCTGTTATCTAAGCAGACCACCTCCAGGAAAGGAAGAGAGAATGTTACTTGCTGTGTTCTCTTTTACAGAAGTAAGAAAAAAATCTCTAGACACCATACTGCAGAGATCCTCTACGTCTCATTGCTCAGGCCAATCCACACAGAGAAAATGGTTATTATGAATAGCTGGGAATTAATTACTGTGGTGGACATCAGAGTCAGCTACTATCAACTATGCTTTTCTTTTCTTTTCTTTTTTTTTTTGAGACTAGGTCTTACTGTTTTTGCCCGTGGAACTGCAGATTCACATTGTCTGGGGTACCACAGACTCAAGCAATCCCCAGCCTCAGCTTCCCAGGTAGCTGGGATTACAGGCATGCGCCACCACACCCAGCTATTTTTTTGGAGCTAGGTCTTGCTACGGGCCCCAGGCGGGACTTGAACCGTGATCCCTAGCCCCCGCCACTTCATAGGCTGAAGCTTACAGGCATGAGCCACCGTGCCTGGCAATTTTTCTACATTTGTTCATATTACTGTCAAGAACATTTCTCCTTTTCGATTTCTTTGTTCCATGGTCTCTGTTCCTCTGCATTAGAGAGTTTCCAAACCTCGCTGTTCACCTAATTCTTTCTTGCACTCCTTCTCCATCTACCCATAGGACATGTGTCAAGTATGAACCAGACACTGATGGAGACGTAGAGGTATGAATAGCAAGGGAGACACAATCCCTGCCCTCTGAACTTACATAATAGCAGCGATAAATAACTCCAGAAGGTTACAAGCCATAGCACCATAAATTTAATATAAGCTATAAATGATAAGATGCCAAGTAGGGGGCAGAGGGACTAATGTTAGCTGTGTGGGGTTAAGAAAAAATTTTTAACTTTACAGTGTTCCTCAGACTGAGAAGTACAGAGGGAGAAGTCATGCATGAGGTGGTAGGCAGAAGATGAAGGGAATCAGAACATTCAAATTCCTTAAAATGGAAAAGAGTTTGTTTGGAAGATCTAAAGAGTTCCTCAAATTAAGCATGAGTGGGAGGCAGAGGGCTTAGTGACCGAGTCATGCAAGATCTTTGAGGCACATGAAGGAACTTAGATTTTAAGGTATCATATGAAGTCAATAGAAAAAAAAAACCACTCATTTTATGAAGCAGTCACTGGCTACTCTGGAGACTGGAACAGGATCGGGGGCAAGATAGTAAGCAAGAACAGACCACTGCAAAAAAGGAGACAGTGATTTGTTTTGTACATGGACTAGCATGCAATGGTGAGTAGCATGTGGTTCAATGAGGTTAAAATATGCTGGTTCTGACTTGAGCTACTCTGTGAACAGTCTGCTGGGGAAAGATAGATGAGATACAAGTAAGGCTGGGCATGGTGGTGCGTGCCGGTAAGCAACAGCCTAGGAAG
>PVHY01002548.1:102765-124691 GCA_004024945.1 Uropsilus gracilis
TATATAAAATATATGAATACTTATTTGAAAGTCATCAGCATGAAGAAATTGTAACATGACAATCATCGAAAGCAGCTGCAAAGAGTACCCCAGGTGTTGTGTTTTTGGCATTTATCTTGTCTGGTTAAAAGGTTGTCTGAGCTTCCTTGAGGTGTAATTTAGGGCATGCGATTAATTTGCGGGAAAAGCTCAGTTATTATTGCTTTGAAGATTTCCTTTTTCCACCTATGCCCTGCTTTTAATATTGCTTTTGTTACTTTCTGTCCTCTCCTTATGGTTCTTCTGTTGTATTAATGTTAAATCTTTTGTACTCATGCAAGTTTTCAGATATTCTGTTGCTTTTTAAATATTTGTTCTTTTTGCTTCCCCTTTTTGGAATTTTTTATTGACATATCTTCAAGCTCAGAGATTCCTTCCTGAGCCATGACCACTAAAGAGCTCACTAAAAGCATTTTTCATTCTGTTAGTGTTTGAGTTCTAGTTTGTTTTTTCGTTTTTATTCTTAGAATTTCCATCTCTTTGCTTACAATGTTTGTTATTTCATACTGTCTATTTAGCTATTGGAGCCTTCAGTATTTTAATCAGTTTGTTTTAAATCCCTCGTTTGACAATTTCACCTTTCCTGTTGTATCTACTGGATGGACTGCCTGCCCTGTTTCTTCAAATTGTGTTTTTTACATTTTCTGTCTTGTTATTTTTTCTTGATAACTGAACTTGCTATACTGGGTGAAAGGGAACAGCTTCAAATAGGTCTTTAGAAATGTAAAGGGAAAGATAAAATGGGAGAATTCTATATCCTATGATTAACCTTGCAATGAGTCTCTGAACTGTGAACTTCATAAATGACTGTTTTTTCGCCAATGTAGGTAGGTCAGTATAACTAGAATGATCTGGAGTAGGGAATTTCTCTCATCCTTGGTCAATTAGGCTCTGACAAATGCCTTTTAGACTCTGGTGATAGTTTCTAGTTTCTTTTGAGGGTAGACCTTGCTAAGAAGAAAAAAAAATGTTCTGGACTATTTTAAGAGTTTCTGGTCCCTTTTCTCTGTCAGAAGCACTAGGGGTTCTTTGTGAGAATTCAGTCAAGCTCCTGGATATAAAACTACAGAAATGTGGGCACCCTCCTTTGACTCCCCATCCCCCTCAGTTTCTAACCCTCAGCTCTGTCCATTCTGAACCTCTAAATACAATTGAGGTTTTCCTACCCCAGGAGTTTACTCGCAGAGGTTTTTGCCCCAGTAAATTGTGATACTTTGTATTAAACTTTGTCTTCAATTTTAGGGGCAGGGTTTTTCCCTACAAGACCACTGTTTAACAGATGTAAAGAGAGTTGCTGTTTTTGTTTTCCCTCTAGTTTCTGCAGCTTTTAATTTGTTAGGCCAGTGATAACTTGTAAGCTCCTTAGGTGCTGAATAGAAATGAGAGCTATTTCTATAATGATAAGTGTTATAAGCAGATGGGATTTTAGAGAAAAGCACAGAAAGAGGAAAGTTAATGAGTTGTCAAAGTACCAACAACTTACATTCATTAGAATCAGGTTAGATATCTGTTATTTCCCACTCCTTTCCTACCTGTAACTAAAAAGCAATTCTGTTAAAACAGTATTACAGTTTTGTTTAAAGGAAGAAAAAGTCCTTACTTACAGAGACACATTAAAATATTTACAAGGAATGATGTGCCTGGAATTTGGTTTAAAATTTGATGTGAGTGGTAGGCCTGGTATGAGTGTATAGTTAAAACACAATTGGTCACGTGTTGATAAATGTGATGGGGAAGTAGGGTTCATTATACTAACCTCCCACTTTGTATATGATTGAAATTTTCCATAGTCAAATGTTAAAAACACAGTAAAGTTGAAAAGAATGAAACAACTGCCTATTTTGACCTTAATTTTCCATTCATACTACTGAAAGAACTGATGTGATTGTTAAGACTTGAAAGTAAATATGCATTAAAAGCTGATGTGAACTTTAAAATTACTTGGCTTGGTAGAGAGGTAAAATAAACTCTTCCAGTCATAAATCAAATTGCCATATTTATATAAAATTCAGTCATGACATTTCTCTAACATTCATTATTTTAACATCTCATAGCTATCAAAGTATCATAGCTCCAGCTAAGATAAAACTGTCTCCATTTTATGTACTTAACTATGAATCCTTTACACAATTTACTTATTTGATTTGCCTTTTCCTTCTCAAATGAAATATTTTGCCTGCAGCAGAGTAACTTTCACTGATGGCAGTAGGAGTTGCACAAGACTCTATAAAGAATGCTCATTAATCAAAACAAGAGAATTAAATTTTCTGTATTTCACTCATATAAGGCAGAAGAAAAAGTCATCAAATTTACTATCAATTAAGGCAAATAAAGAAAACTTGAAGGTATTGAAGCCAGTTAATATTTACCCCCTTCAAGAAAGGTCACCCAGTATCCTACTAGAGGAGATTATCTTAGAGACTATTTTTCAGTGCCTCCTTATAGGTGAGTTCAGTTAGGAAATCAATTGAAATAACTGTAAGGCTTTGCGATCTTGTCACCAACACTGTATTATGAATTATGTAGTCTTTATTTGTTGGATGTATCTAGTTGAATGTAGGGCGCAAGCTCCCTAAAGATTTGTCTCATTTCATGTGATGTTTTCTGTAGTGCTTGGAATAAATAATCTGGAGTAGAGTATTTAAGGGTAAGTCAGCAAATAAATACTGAATTAAATAAAATCGTCAAAGTTGTATTTGCAAATTAGTCAGGAAAGAAAAGTTGGAAGGGAATCCTTTAACATATATAATTTACAGTTAGCACTCAAAATGCCCCATTATTCAAGAGGTCAACTACCAACTAAAGCAAGCAAAAGGAGCCTCCCTGAGCATCATGAAGGAGGAAAAGAGGAGTATTTCTTTATTTCACTTCTAAGACATGAATCTTCAAGCAAATCCAGCTCCTATGTACTCCTGATCATAAAATTCAAGAAAGAGCGCAGGATTTAATTACTAAATTCTCACAAATTATATGCATATGCTGATACAGACCTCATATATTTGTCAAATGTATAACTGTCTATATTCCAATTTTAGATAAATGTTTTCAACACCTAGTATCTATTATAAAAACTTAGTTAAAAACAAATAAATACACTGTTATGCAAGCATTATTCAGATTACAGTTTCAGCCTGTAATAAAGAAACGAAAAACAATTTTAAATAAAAGGAGAATGAGAACTCTTAACTAGGTTGATGATGCATTAACTATAATGTTGATAAGAGATAAACAGTTGTTAATATTAAAACTTGTCAGAACAGGCATAGGTTCATCTTTTGGATAAGCCCTAAAACCATCTCCTAAGCTAGGAGATACCAAATTACAAAAGATATTAGTCATTACCTAATTACATTAAAGTTTGTGCTGGCCACAAACACGTACTAAAATAATTTCTGTGGTATTTTTGTCTAAATGATCTGAGAACTATAGATTATTCGGCTTACCTCCAAGCTAAAAGAGATATATCTACCTAACATCTACCTAAGGAGATGCTTAACTCTATAAATTCACATATTGTAAGGCAGACATTCCATTTGGAGGAATCAGTTCTAGAAAAGTTCTTCCTAAAACTAAATAAATCTTCCTAGAATTTTTGTGCTTATTCATTTTAAAGCAAAGGAATAAGGAAACACTTCCACATGATCAACATGCCTTTATTTTTATGTTTGAAAGTAATTCTTACTTTCTTCTTCAAATTTACCCTGTGCCTAGGTAGGTAACAATGAGTCTGGGGTTTTGTGGGCCTTACTGCAAAGCAGTAAGATATACATGTCAAGACCACTACTGTCTTGGAGAGCATGTATGTATCAGGAGATTTAAAAAAAAAAAAAAAAAAAAAGGGCTGGGCACGGTGGCGCATACCTGTAGGTGGCAGCCTGGGCCGGGCATGGTGGTGCATGCCTGTAGGTGGCAGCCTAGGAAGCCATAGCTGGGGCCAGGATTGCAGTTTGAGTCCCGCCTGGGTCACATAACGAGACCTAGTCCCCCCCAAAAAATATAGTTGGGCGTGGTGGTGCACACCTGTAATCCCAGCTACCTGGGAAGCTGGTGCTGGGAATTGTTTGAGTCTGTGGTACCCTGGGTAACGTGAGCCTGCGGTTCCACAGGCAAAAATAGTGAGACCAAGTTCCAAAAAAATAAAAGCACTCTTTTTTTACTAAACTTCAAGTATATATGTCAGCAAGTATACTATGACTCAACACTTAGAAAATATCCTTGCCCCTTATTGTTTCCAATATAAATGGTTAAGAACAATGTAAAGACCTATCTTAGAAACTACAACCAAAGGAGAGAAGGAGCCTTTTTTCATAAGCTTTCTGGTTCAATTCCTCCATTTTGGTAAAGAGAAAACTCAGTAAGTAGTTACAATGTTTCTTCTGAGAAATCGAATCCATTTATACTTTCCTTAAATATTTACTTGGTTCCTATCACACGTAATATACTATGTTAGATTGCTATAGATGTCACAATATGAACAGACATTTAAGTACTTTAAATGGAAATAATTTAAATGGAAACAATTTAAATATTCGAAAATAGGAAAATGGTACCATCAAGTATTAATTAAAGTTAAATATTTGAAGTTTTTAATGATATAGGGAAGTGCTAGTGAAAAAAAAGCAAAATATAAAATAAACATTCTCTACTTTTTATATTACACACAGAGAAAATAAATTCCTAGGGAGATAAACACATGTTGACATTGATTATCTCCGGATGGTGAATTACAGATGCTTTTGCATCTTTTTGCACTTTTTTAAAGTCCAAATTCTAGGACTGAATTTCTTTCATTTCAAAAGAAAAATTACTATATAGAATGTGACTGGGATTCTTGTTAGAGTTGTATCTCATTAATAATAAGAAAATGTCAAATTAATGAATATTAAAAATACATGGATAGAAATACCTGCTCTTAAAGAGCTTTCATTTGGCAGAGAATGGAAATGAACCCTAGTAGTGATAATTCAAGCTAGAAAACACAAAAGTTAAACAGCAGATGAGGGCCACTTGTTCAATGTGTTTCATGTGACTCCCTAAGCATCTGCCTCCATCTAAGCACATAAGTGCTTTGTTCATTTTTCTTAGGTTTACATACTGAGATTTTGCAGTCTACTATAAGGTAGGTATTTTACTGGTAACCATGCAAGTCTGACTGTTACCTTAATCCTCTTAACTGAGGAGGGAGAAATGCTTATCATTTCGTAGCCCTGAGTGAGAGGAGTTTCCCTGCTGCACGTGGTACAGTGCGACTCAATGTGGTTCCGTGCGTCTGAAATCTGATGAGAGGTGCATCAAGCAGTGCAAATGTCAATGAAATCAATGAATCATTCATTCACTACTTTTTTTATCCTCTACTATCTAACAGAAAGGCTATGACATTAAGGGTATATCTCTGCTACTACAAAGCTCACAGTCTACTTGGGTTTTTCCATTCAAAACAACACACAGCAAGCAAGTGGAAATAATCCCTACAAAGCCAAGACACAAAGTCTCAAGCAAAACCCACAGCTTCCCCTGTGACGCTAATGAGGCACTTCCCTGTGTTATTTCAGGTCCTGAGTGGCATTCACCTGGGTACTGCCATGTTGGATCTCAAGAGAAAGTGTGTTATACTTTCTTGTACACATGTGTTATATAAGTACAACAGGAAGCCATCATTTGAGGGTGGATGAGGGGTAACCTTCTCTATAGGAGAAGTATCTTCAAAGCTAGAAACAGTAAAGCTCAGGAGTTATGATGGCTATGATGGGTACATTTAAAAGTAACATTTGTGAAAGAAAATCAGGAAGAACAGGTGCTAAGGCCTTTAATCTAACATCCTTACTGCCAAGGGAATTTTAACCGTATTAAAGTATCATTTGCAAAGTAACAGCATGACTTAAATACTGCTAAATCTGGCACTTAGAGTCATTATACTGTAATCATCACATCACTTTTTCTCCCACTACTGTTGTTTTGAAGATTCAGGGAGTCTATATATATGTTAACATAAAAGATCCATCATAACAGTGATTTTTAAACACCTCCAGAAAAGTCTGTTGTTGACAGAATGCCTAGATTAAGATATGCTTTTCAACAAACAAATCCTTTTTCAGTTACTCTTTTAGCTGACAATACTGCTATAGCTTATATATGTGTGTAACATTTTCTAAAATGATACACATGCAACCATATACGTTTTCTAGAGCACCACATATACAGGTTTGGGGGAAGTAATACACTATGAAAAGAACATTATAGCACCTTCGCTCAAAGTGTGGTTTGGAGACTCACACAAAAGTAGATTCTCTGGGGTTTGAACTGGCAATTAACATATTTTAACAAGGAATTCGAAACATAACTGAGTTTGAGAACCGCTAAATTAATTTTGTGGAAAACATTTGCATCTCACATGACTCTACACATTACTTGAAATGTATTATTCAAGTCCACTAAATATGTACTTGAAACTTTAAGTGGGGATACAAAAAAAAAAAAATCCCTGAAATAGTAAGAGCAAGGTAGGGCATGGATAAGTACTAAATACTATGAAATATACAATCTTTGCTAAGTGGAGCCAACAAAGAGATACTGAGTGAGGAGAAGTTGGTAAATTTTTCAGTTTTGTTAGAGAGATTAGACTGGAAATGTCTGGAATAAAATGACACATATTTCAGAAAGGTTGTAACCTTTGGAAAAAAGTGGTAACATTTTGAAAAGATTAATTGGGACCATTCCTAGAGAAGGTGTTAGCACTCACCTACTGTAAAGTACTAGATGATCGAAAGTGGTGCCAATGAGGATGGAAAGGAAAGGGATGATGGGACAGAAACTTTGAAGTATGAAAAATATTTATAAAACTCTATGTCTGACTGAATGTGGAAGATGTGAGATATTCCCAAAGGAAGCTGTGGTGAGAGACTGGGGTGGAAGATATAAAAATGAAGATAAAATTTTGAACAAACGTAGACAGATAACTGTTTAAGTTGTAGAAAAGCACCTCCATCATCAAACAGAAGAACTCTGAGTAAAGAACAAATGGTCAAAGCCTAGGCTTTGGTGAATAACCAGTTAGGGAATTGAAAAGTAACCAGTAAGAGTCAAAGAGGAAGTGACTAGATAAGGACGTAGATAAAGAAATGCATCATGAAAATTAAGGGGGAAAAAGTTTTAAGAAAGGCTGTAAAAGAATTTTAATCAAAATGCACAGAATGGTCAAGGAGAATAAGAGCTTCAAAAATTTTATCCTAAGTCTTTGGGTGACAATAGATTAGTAAGATCGTAAGATCAAAGGTTTCATTTTTTGCAAGATGCAATAAAAATCACGAGAGGGATAAATTTAAAATGCTGAAATAAGTGATAGATGGCATTTCAAAAAACTGATTTTCAAATCTGCCTAAGCCTACCTGAATCAGTTGGTAACAGACATAAGTAACCAACAATGAAACTTGTATCTGCTGCTTCCTCCACTAGCAATTTGAAAGCTGTTAACACAGTTAGATATTTCTTTCACCTGAAAAATTTATTTGGTAAATAATTTCCATCTAAAACATGGCAAAGGAAAATGGAAAGAAGGCAGAAATATCTTATATACATCCCATTCTTCCCTCATCTTTCACTCAGCACTTACCCTAGATGTCAGTGCTTCCATTCCCCCAAGTCCCTTCTATGCACTGCTCTGTGCTTGAGAAATGGCTGTTTCATGGAGTAGATTAGGCTAGTAAATTAATTTGCATACCCCGAAAGTATTTGCCATTATTGCAACACGCTCATCTTTCATAAAGACCACAGGAAACCTAAAGGCTATACTTAAAATAGTTACAACTCAAGACCTATAGCACACCTGGTGAGAAGGCTTCAAAGGGCAGGGAGACTCCCAGGATCCCTTATATGAAACCAGTGGGTCATTTGTTACGTCAAGCATTCATAAAAGCAGCTTTAACTTGAGACAAGTTTATCCTCTGGAAAAGTTAGGGTTCTGTACATAGCAAAAACATAAAGTTTAATAATTACCAGGATGGCTGAATCAGGTTCTCCCAAAACGCTGCTCTAATGATGATACTAAAATAAACTTCTGGTGGAAAATCTTTCTTAAATTTAATTCTCCTTGTCTATACATTAGAACAGAGCCTAGTATTTTAATATGGCCTCCTACTCTTGAGACAAAACAAGCCTAAGCATACATGTTCATAACGGGAACTTTAGAAAACAGACAAGAAGAGAAATGAAGCTGCCCAGAAATAATCTCGATTGTTATTTAGTGTATTTTCTGCTGAAATGGTTTTCTTTGCTTAATACACAGCTATGTAACCACCTCCCTCCCTCCCCTTAACACTGGAGGGAAACCTGTCCATGTTACTGAAATCGGGTCAAAAAGGGGCAGAAACCTCCAACCAACAAGTCACGTTTAAAATGTGGCTTCCGATACCCAGGTTCCCTCAGGTTCCTGCATAGCAGTTGCCAGTCAAAATGCAATTTAACAACAGGGTTTTATTTACAAGGGAAATTAACAGGGAAAACAGAAAGTCAAACAAAAATTCCTTAAAGCCACAAACGATCTCAACCCCAGTCACCATTTTTAGACCCAAAGACATATGTCCATGATGGTGCCCTTTGCCCCTCTAAACCTGAGGCAGGCACTCTGCAAAGTCCAGTCTTTCTACAGCGTCTTCTCTTTGCTTCTTCTCTTTCCAGTGTTCTGAGCTGCTCTGCTTCTCCAAGGCTCTTCAGACTTCTTCCACAATTGCTGATGCACAAACCAGCTTTCCAAGTCCCTGGCCATCTCCAGGTACCAGCTCACTATGCCACCTTGCTGAGGTGCCACATTCTCCACACCAGCCACTCTTCTTCTGGTCACCATGGCTCCTGGCCACCTCCAGCTCACTCGTCCAGGGGCTTCTGCCCAGTCTGGCCACTCGGGCTACCGGCCTGTCATTCTCATGTTGCCTCTCTCCCCAAAATCTCTCTTAGGGCAGGGACACCCCAGGGCATCCCAGAGGTCGCAGCTTTTGCTGTGGCTCTAGATGCCGGTAGGGGCAAGGTGGGAGCCTTGCTCCACTGTACCCTTGGGAATGGGAACTTAGGGGAGGCAGGCCGGCACCATTCTCTGTCTCTTTGGGGTTCAGGGACAGAGGTGGTACCTCTGCTGGTGAGTACATAGGTGGGGAGGGTCCCCCTCTGGTACTCTCCCACCTCTGACAAACTCTTGCAGGAATGAGGAGAAAAATCAATTCTGCTACAGACACAAGAGAGGAGAATAAAGGCCCCGGACACATTAGTCTCCTGAGTGAGACCCAAATGGAGCATGACCAGACCAACAAAACCGTAAATCCAACTAAAGAGAAGATCTACAGCAGAGCTACACTGACAATGTTTAAAGAGACCATGGAACCAAACCCCTGATGCTGTGACATGGCAACACTAGAGAAGCAACCTCCTACCACAAAGGGTGAGAAAAGCCACAGAGACAGGACAGCGGCCCCACTCAGAACTGCAAACCAGGAGAGAGGAGGGGAGAGGAACCATCCACCCACCAGAGATTGCCCCCCACTAGGGTCCTCTCTACCACATATGACAGAGTTGTGAGCCCAACCCCAGACGCCAAAACAGTAAGATCTGGAAGCAGCAAATGGAACAAACGTCAGAAGGGAGGAGACAGCCAACACAAATGAGGAGGCATAAAACTCTGTAATCACACAGGTCTGGAAGAGGAGACAATCACCTCCATCAAAGAAAGGGCCATAACCAAGGAGCCAGGACAGCAGCTCCACAAACCCAACAACAAGAGGTCATCAGACATGCTCAGTCTAGTTACCTGGTATAAAGCCACACCTGGATAGCTAAGCCAAAAAAAAAAAAAAAAAAGGAACAATGGGCCAAACACCAATCAGCCACTTGAAGGAAAAGGGGATGGTGGGGAGGGGGAAAATGATAGGTAAGACCAAGATTGTATGCACAAATTACAAAAAAATTAAAAAAAAAAAAGTCTCTGCTTCTTTCCTTTTCTCTCTCCCCTCCCCCATTTTTCTCCTAAAACTCAAAGGCTCCAATTTCCCTCTACACACCCTCCTGTTGATACAGTTTCTCTTCTGCACCTGGGATTTGCAACAAAGTAAAAGTACCCTTGTCCTGGTTAGGCCTCTGTGTTTTTCAGACACAGCTAAGGACATCAGTGCCTTAACAATACTGCCCATATTGGGGTCCCGGCTTCATTACCACGTGTATATATATTTAATTTACATAACACATTTTAATGCCTTTTCATTTTCCTCACATAGCCTGACTTACCTCACTTAGTTCTCACCGCTGGAAATTTAGACTGCTAATACACAAAACAGTGTATGACGAGGCTCCAGCAAGTATTTTCAAGTACCTTTTCAACTCTCTTCTCCAAAATTTCAGTCACGGACAGGATAGATAATGCTTAACTGCCAGCTAGAAAGACCACTAATTCACATTTTCACCAACAGTCTTTCCGGCTACAGCACAATACAAATAAATTCCTTTGTGACGGCAAAAGGATTTTTAACCTGAACAATCTTTTTAAAAATGTAGCAAATTCATGAGTGACATGGTGGGAGAAATTCGGGGTACAACAATGCACAAATACATAAATATAAGTAATACATATATACATGAATATGTATGTAATCAATAAAAAATTTAAAATGCAACAAATTTTAAGATAGTGAAAGTGGAAATTGTAAACTACAATGCATTTTATCAACTAAGGCCAACATTTACATACATTAGAAATTATTCTAATTAAATATGTGATTACAATAATTGGTAATTAATTCTGCACTATCTCTGGGGAACTTGCCACATCCTAGAACACAAGTAGGTTAATATAGGGTCCATACTGTCATCTAAATGTGTTGCTTGCATGATAATTTTAATTATCACAGCAGCTAATTTTAAGACCACTCAGTATAATTAACATTACTTTGCTTTATACTTACATATACGCTATAGACAAGCAACTGTCTTTTACCACTAGAATTATTCATTTTAATAATGCATGGTTAACAAAGATGTAGCAAAATTTTAATAAACAGATGAAAACAAAATTATGCATGTTATGACATCACTGCACTAAGTGCATAGACACTTCTAGAGGAACAAAGTGAGCCACACAGAGAACTTGAGTAATTTACCTAACATAACACAGCTATTATGTAGAGTGCTGGAATGTTTATATCAAGCTTTTGAGAAATTATTGCATAAGAAAAGTACTGGAGAATTTCTAAGTCGTAATACTGAAAAATCAAAATGTTTAACTTAGCAAATACAAATTCCACATCAATCCATTTTTCTTTCTGACTCCTCTTGGGAAGTCTTCAATAACCAACAACATACTGCTCAGACCCAGAATTATCCTGAGGTCTCTGGAGGAAGACAAAGGAATGGAATTTGACTTTCCTCATCATGAGGTGAGAGCCAAAGTCAAAGCTGGGGGCATCTGAAACAGAGGCTCATAAGTCCATGGAGTCTAATTGTCCCAACAAAGTCAACTCTCCCTCATGAACCAAACTGCTTCTGGATTTTCTAACCCTGACTTTCACGTGTAGTTCATAAACAGGGAGGTCTCCTCCCAGGATCTCAAGCAGAGGGGAAAAGTTTGCCACTGGATTCCAGGTTTTCCCTAAACCTAGAACAGATAATTATTTGTTCTTGCAGATGTTTTTCTTCTGTGATGTAAAATATTTGCACTTGATTCTTCAAAGCATATTACTCTGCATTAATCATTCTTTTTAATTTGTCACTGATGGGTAATCATCCCATTCTCATCACCAGATGTCATGTAACCTATCCTTGTTGCCAACTGTAGGGGCAAGCTTCCTGGTCGGGATGCCAAATGTAATGCCAGCAGCAGGCTTGCCAATCTGTGTAGATTTCTTTATTGATTTTAGCAGCTACACAGACATACCAGGCAGGGCAGGGTCAGGGTCAGAGATGGGTGTTGGGGATGGGAGGGGTGCTAGAAGGTAGGAGAGCCCCCCCACCCCCGGGAATCTTTAAATTCTTTCTCTAGGCAGTGCTCTCACTTGCTCCAGACTCCTCTTGTGTTCTCTTACTCATGCTAAAGTCTCCAAGCCCCCTTCCCCCATCTCTCCTAGGCCCAGGTGTGCACACTTACACATGTGCACACGGCTGGGGAAGATGCAATACCCCAAAGTGCTGCTTAAACATCCTAATGGAGCTTTGAAAAAATCTGATTAACTCACCCTATAGACACCAATATTTTCAAAATTTAGAAACTCTATACCAGTCTGGGGGGAAGCCAGGAGAGGGATAGAAACAGAGTAGGGAAGAAAGGAATGATCTTTGTTGGTTTTCTAAGTGGTTTTCTTCCAGACTTTCTATTTCATTTTTGCCAAACCCAGTCATTTGCTGCCCAAGCACCTCATATAGATACCTGTACCATTAATGGTACATTAGACATAAGTGCTTGTATCTGCACCTCCCTCAATAGCTATAATGTCCCGGGAGGAGGGGATATTTTATATTTTTTACCTTTATGTTACTTATACACACCACTACTTGGTACACTGGACAGAAGTCATATTATCACTATGTACTTCAGTTTTTCTATGTGTGAAGATAGTACATTTTCTGACTTAGCTTACAGGGTTACTGTGAGGGTAAAACAAATTTCAGTAAAAAAAACCTGAAAGCAGTACAGTACTTTGTAATTAATAGTTTTCTTCAAGACTAATACTGTGAGAAACTAGAAGGCTTATTAAAGATAACATTCATTCCTCATTTTAGAATATGCTACACACAGGGTTGATAAGCTACTTTTCTCCTACCCTATCTTCTGCTTTCTTGACATGTAGTTCTGAAAATATGTTTTAACCAATGAAAAATAAAAGGAAAAACCAAGAAATCATATCCTAAGGGTAAAAACTGTCATGTAAATTCTGTAGACAGAAACAAACATAATACCTTACTCCAGTAAAACATTTACATAGAACAGAATGATCTCTCATTTAACACAAATTCCCATTGTATTACTAAATTGAGATTAACATTTAAATTCTGCAATTAACAACTTCATGCAAAACCAAGAAGCAATAAAACCATAACTGAGTCTACACTGAAAACTAAACCTTTTGTTTACCCCTGACCGTGGCTCATGTACTGGATTAATCTGTCTCCCTGAAAAAAGTATATTCAAGTTCTAGCTCATGACACTTGTGAATGTGATTTTATTTTTAATTTAAAATTTTATTTTAAAATCATATTAGATTTCAGTGGGCTTGTAATTCACTGAACGGTGTGTTTACAGGCAAAAGGAATGAGAGGTTTAAATATAAAAACACAGGGTATTACAGGGAAAATGCCATGTGGCAAGAGAAGTAGAGACTGGATTGATGCAGCTAAGTAGCCAAGGAATCCGTAGGACTGCTGGTGCCCCTCCATAAGCTAGGAAGAGGCAAGAAAGGATCCTTCCCCAAGAGTCTACAGAGAAAGCATGGCCTTGTTGACACCTTAATTTCAGACTTCTATTCTCTGTAAACAGTGAGAGAATAAGTTTCTATTGTTTTTGACCACTAAGTTCATAGTAATTTGTTACAGGAGCCCTAGGAAATTAAACAGCCTCCTAGAGAGGAACACACTTCAATAATAGTAAGAAGAGTCTAAAGTAAAGGAGTTTTACAGTATGCATTTTCTCAATTCCATGTATAGTTATGGAATATATAGTTATAGGAATTATGGGGGTGGGGGGTGGGAGGAGAGGGGAAGGAGGATAGACTCCCCTAGAACAATTAACCACATACTGTCTTTTTTCTTCTATTTATGGAAAAGCATGATATAACTAGTGAGTAGCCAAAAAGTTTACTCCTAGAAAATTCTACACAAGTTCTCTGCTTATTAATACTTGATTAATAAACCATAATGATTTCAATTTAGTATTTTATCACAGTCATAAAACATCTTTCATTTTTTGTGATCCAGTATGTGTTTTCTGAAAGTCATCAGTTTATCCTGCTCCTCTTTTCTACATTAGTGGTGCAGACACAGACTATTTGCTCCTTCCACATTTATCCAGCTACACTCACTTCAGGACACAGGGCTGAAAAAGAAGCAAAGTACAGCTTCCACTTTCTATTAGTCCTGGGAAAGTAAGGGCAATAGTTGTAATTTTGGCCCAACAAATAATACCATCAGAATCAGTCTTTAATTATGAAGTATGATGAAAACCACATTCATTATGGGAAATCAACATTAATCTGCTTTGAGTACTGTGGCTAGTCAGATCTAATCACATCCTACAAAAGCAGAAATCAAACACTACTGCAAATATGAGAGCTATTCCTTGAGTCACACAAAAATCATTACTAATTTCAAATGGCATTATTTTTAATCCCTGAGGGAAGCTCATCAAGGATTAATGAAACCGTATGCATTTTCTCATGTTTGATATTACATCCAGGTAAAGCAAAAGAACAACAATGGACAGACATACTCCAAGTAACATGTATACTCCTGAAGGGAAAGAAAATGAAATTACAGTATTGGCAGAACTCTGGGTTTTCAGGATCTGTGACATATATAGGCCACAAGGTTCAGCTGAGTACTGTTCCACTGAGCGGTTTTATTGTCAAAATTCTGCCCCCAATTTCCAATTCCGGTGTTAAATTGGGAAAAGTTTATTTCTAATTCAGGTCCTGTATATCTTGCTATAAAGATTTATGACCTACCTGAGTCAGTCAATAGGCATATGCGTCAACAGATCTAAGACTTATCCAGGGTTGGAAAACTTACCAGCTTTAAACTCACATCTAACTCCACTGCGCTGCTACTGAGTAGTAGTATGTGTTTTAATTTAAAGATTTAGATGTGCAATACGACCCATAGTTAATGTTTTTTTCCAGATAAATTATATCCATTTTTTTGACAAAGTATCTAACCCTAATCAACACTAAGTGACCTTCCTTTGAAAAAACTTTATTAGCACAAACACACACAAAAGAAAAGCTTTATTTCTTTTCAAACACTGAAAGTTGGGACTGACAATTTGATATCAAGGTCATATACATACATATACAGATATACATGCATTCATGCATGTATATACCTTTAAATAAACCTTTTCTAAAAACACATGCAAAACATTTATTTATAGTCTATTTCAAAGTGGATGTGCCTCAATGAATGCAGAATTATAAGCAGAATTAGTGCACCTTTATGTTACAGTGACACTCAAGATATCCCAACGTATTTGAATCTTTGAATTTTAGTCTAACTTTATTAAAGTGCTATATAATATTTCAACTTACTTAGGATATATAATCAGGTAAGATTTAGGATATATAATCAGGTACTTGTATAGTCTTGACCCAAGGTCAAAAACATGTACATGTGTATATCTAGGTTAATTTCAGAAGTTTCTAAACCCATTAGGGGTTCTAAAAACTCAAATTAAGAATTGCAGAGTTAGGGTTATAAAATTCAAAAATTTTTAAAAAGAAAATCTTTATTTCCTACATTATCGGTAATTGTCTACAAGAGAGGCAATGGGAAGGACAAGTAAAAGGCTTCAAATATTTAGGTTTTATGTGAGATGCACAAGGTAACTTCAGGATGAAATGACACGAAGATAGGGATCTTCTTCAGAACACCACACACACACACACACACCCACCCACCCACCCACCCACCCAAAAATGTGAAGGAGGGGCACAGAAGAAACACAATAGCAGGAGGAATGCTGATACCAGAGGGGCTGCTGGGTGCGAGGGTTGTGTGCTACTGTTGTGTGTATCTCAACATTCTCACATTAAAACTTAAAACTTTTTTTAAAAGAACATTCTCATTAATCGGCGCATAGTTTCAAATGTACAGACCCGGAGACTCTAACAATGGTTTCCAGAAACAGAGCCCAGACATGTAGTTGCTTCAAGTTGAGTCATTTCAGTTGAGGCAACTGCACCTGGTCTTAGGTCTCACCTGAGTCTTCAACTTTTCTCAAGAGAAAAACAGGATAGAAATGTGACAGGTTAGTTTGCATAAATAATCTTCGACAAAAAAAAAAAAAAAGGGGGGAGAGGGAGGGATGATATCAAGCCTGATGTCTATTTGCAGTGATCAAATCTTTCAGGTTATTCTAAAAGTGAAAGGGGTTCTCCAGTGAAAGGGAAAAACATACCATTTTGACAACATCCACTGGAAAGTATCTTTAACATGGGGGAAAAAAATAAAATCTCCAAAACAATTGGAGGATGTGGGAAACAAACAGCCAGTGGACTCAAAGCATTACTGAAAGTACGGTTCCTTTAAGATTTCGAATGGGCTCCCCTGCTGACCCCTTTTCTGCCTGTGAGGACAGTGACTTTATAAAGAAGCTATGCCAAGAGAGATAAGTGAATTAAATTGAATGCTTGGTGGCATCATTTAGCAGGCAATTCATCATCAGGAAAGTCTCAAGTACTGTTGGCTGAATTTTAAAACATTTCTCCAAATAAGACTGGACATGGACGCCACTGGGCATACACATTTTCTTTAAGCTGGCAGGAGAATTGTTTCCTTATTCCATCTTCCTTACAGCCAACGCAATTATCATGGTCACAGAAGACAGAGTTAGCAGTGATAACCACAAAGTTTTAGAGACCTCATTTTAAGACAGTTTCAACCTCCTCTTTAACCAAGAACCTGTAAGGAGTGTTCCAAAAATCATCTAATTTAGTTACCTGCCTGTTACTTTGTAATTTCAACAGGATGCATACCACTAATAACAAAGCCATTAATATTAAAAACGTTTACTTATTAAGTATTTAAATATTTTCTCTCATAATTAGGCGTTACTCTCATCGTTTGCATACTAGCCTGGAGAGTTAAGTCCATCAGTCTGAGATCACATGAAGATCTGAACCCAGATCAGCCTGAGCTGCCCGTCCCAGTATGCTACACAATTCCACAAAGAAAGAAGATATAAATAATCCCAAAAATGCACCAAAAGAAAGGGAACTAGAAAATACATCAGTGAATTTTGACGAACTAGATGGGAAGATTGTTGAAAACTGTCTTTTACTTTGTGGTTCCACTGTGCAGATGGTCAATATAAAACCGAATTTTGGTGTTTTCTTTTGTTTTTTGTTGTTGTTGTTAATTCCCTATTATTGTTTTGAAGTTTTATTGACAGATAACATATTCATTTCAGGTATAAGACATACTGACTTGGTATTTGTATGCAATGCAAAATGATCGGTTTAAGCCTATTTCCTATCTTTATATTTTTTTCAAATTTATAATACCGTATGACTGCCTATGAACTCCATGGTATACACTACACCCCCACGACATTTATAAACGGAAATCTGTACCTCTTGATTTCTTTCACCAGTTTCACCCATCCATACCTCCTCTCTGATAACCACCAACTGTTCTCCGTAACTGTGAGATTGCTTTTGTTTTAGATTCCACATACAAATGAAATCATACATAACTAGTAAAGACATGCTACAAATGGTAATCTTTAATAATTTTAAAAAATTTTTAAAAATCAAAAAAAAAAAACAAATGGGAATCTTACTTTCCTTTTATTTTATTTATTTATTTATTTTGAGACTAGGTCTTGCTATTTTTGCCCGAAGAACTGCAGGCTCTCATTGCCTGGGGTACCACAGACTCAAGCAATTCCCAGCCTCAGCTTCTCAGGTAGCTGGGATTGCAGGCACGCGCCACTACGCCCAGCTATTTTTTTGGAACTAGGTCTCACTATGGGCCCCAGGCGGGACTCAAACCGCGATCCCTAGCCCAGGTCACTTCATAGGCTGAAGCTTACAGGCACAAGCCACCGTACCCAGACCTTTCTTTCCTTTTAATGACAACACAATACTCTTTCTGCACATCTCTACCACGTCTTGATTTCTTCATCTACTGATGAGCATTCAGTGTTGTTTTCATATTTTGGCTTATTACAAATGATGCTTCAGTGAACATACATAGATATAGATTATCTTTTTTGAATTAGTGTTTTCATTTTCTACTCAGAAACAACTGTTGGGTCATATGTTATTTCTATTTTTAATTTTTGGGGAACCACCATAGTGCTCTCCAGAGTAGCTGGACCACATTTACACTCCTACCAACAGTACATGAGCACATGAGCATTCCTTTTTACATTCTTAGGGTATTTTTCTTTTTTCTTTTTTAAGATGATAGACATTCTGAAAGGTATGAGGTGATAGCTTGTGCTTTGATTTGCAGTTCCCTGATGATTAACAATATTGAGCTCCTTTTCAAGTGCCTGGTGGTCATGAGCTGTCTTCTTGAAGAAATGTCTATTTAAATCTGCCAATTTTAACTGGATTATACAGTTTGTTACTGTAATGGATGAGCTCTTTACATACTCTGGATATTTACCCCTTGTCAAATATACGATTTGTGAACTTCTATTCATTAGGTAGTCTTTGTGTTTTATTATGTCCCTGTGTAGAAACTTTTTAGTTTGATGCTGTCCTACTTACTTATTTTTGCTTTTGTTTCACTCATTTTCAGAGTCAGATCCCAAAAAAATCACTAAGATTGATGTCAAGAAACTCATTACCAATATTTTCTTCTATATAAGGTTTTATGTAACCAGTACTTTTGAGAGATTAGTTTTATTCTCAAATTACTATCTTTTTAAAACAAACTTACATTTACATCCTTACTAAAATGATCTTCATAGACAAAAGATCATTAAAAGATACTATCATTTTAATGTTGTCTTAGTTATGGGAAACTCCATAGAAAAGTAATTTCTTTTGAGTGACTGACACCAGAGAGCACTGACATGAAATTTCAATTATTTTATCCGGATTTGCAAAAGATACGGCATTTTATACAAATTTATAAAATTCTTAAAATGGATATTATTAAGGAAGGGAAAGCCCCCACACAAACGTTAAAAACTAACAAAATGCTCTAATGAATGAACTCATCTAAGTCTTTTTCAGGCCTGCTTCTCTTGTTGCTAGGCTTTGCCATCTCAGAGGATAGCCAGTTACCTAGTTGAAAGCCCAGTCATCTTTTGGCTCTTCCACTTTCTTTGAGCTAACTCTTAACTGACATTTCAGAATTGTTGAGGAATGTTCTTAAGAGAATTTCACAGGGAGAAATTACCTTTAAAAAGTTAGCATATCATTTGCAAGCACTCAGCCTTCCTACTAATTGATAAACACAGACAATGTACTGTGGTTGAAAATCACTTCTGCGTGTCAGAAGATCCAACTTTTGAATGATACTCTACCACTAATGAGTTCTGGGACTTTAGGATTAAACAAAGGTACTAGACACTGTGCTAGGTATCTTACATAACTCCATTTCATTCTTACAAGTCAAGGATTCAGAGATATCATTCTCATTTTTAAACAAGGAAACAAAGCTAAAAGGGTTAGAAGTCTCGCCCAAGTTTAGAAAACAGAGACAGATCTGAATTCAAACCTAATTGGCTTCCCATTTACAAAATTTGAAAATGAAAGCAAACCAATGTAATGTATCTCTCAAAAAATGCACTGATTATAGCAACTTTAACTATCATTAAAGTGCCAGTTTTGTCCCACACTTTATTTAGTTCAGCATCAGAAACCATCAGAACACCTGAGTTCAAGTATAGAACCAGATTTTGTAATGCTAACTAAAGTGCTGAACTAACCATAATAGTGGGAAATAGACTGTGGTGAACTACTCAGATCTCAGATTCTCTTGTATTTGATATATTTACAATTGCACAGTGTAGGAAAATGATGGAAACGTAGAGGCAAGTTTGCTTCCACCTGCTGCCATAGCAGTACTTTTAGTCCAAACAGAGACATTCAGGTGGCAAATATGTGAAAGTTAGTGTAGGCAATTATATTAAACATGGAATGTAATGATCATATTTTTAAATTACAAAAATTCTGATTTCGACAAAAATGTATGCAAAAGAAAGTACCTGGAGCTGCTATTTGCAAACCTGTAACAGAATTTTTTTTTAAAAAGTCGCTAGGAAGTGAATTCATTACTTGTACAATTCCAAATGGTGTATTTCCAAATCACTCATGTAATCTATTCATCAAAGCACCAGGAAAATGAACTCACAGTCTCTACAAATATAAGAAAATTGGGTTATGTGATAAAGGATACGAGTCTGCAGGTTGTGAGCAGTAAGTACAAGGTACTGCTTGTTACAGAAACACTTCACTGATTTGGGCATTTATTTTTGAAGAATGGATGTCATGTTACACTAAGTAGGGAGGGAGGAGTGAAGAATAGTGCAAAACACTGCAGTGGCATCAGATCTTATTATAGTCAAATAAAAAGACCTTTTGATACATGAGTGTATATTACTATTGATTTATAAACTAACAATGTGTGTATCTATGTGTAATACAACCCTATTTTCTTAGAAAGTAATGTCAAATGAGGAGAATCAAAAGAATAGGTGCAGGAGATTCTGTTTCAAAGCTCCTGGTATTTTGTATCCACTTCTGTTTTGTGATTGCTGACAAAATGGTACAGCAATAAGAGAAAGCTAGAAGAGAGACACACAAAGAGTGACAGACGCTCTTATACTGACAGAGTGGATTCTTCCTTTTGGCTGGAAGTAGAAAGTACTTTTTGTTTGTTCTCTTTATTTTTAAAAGTCACTGCTGTCCTACTATTGCATTCATCACATACAGTCACTCAAAGTAAAGTGCTGATAATGGACTTTATGCCATGTGATAACAATGTTATTTCATGGAAAGCTAAATGCATGTATTCAGAGGTAACAAAGAACTTCCCAATGCAGTGTTGTATCATATGATTTGGATAAACAAATAATTGAACAAAACACAAAGGTGAAAATACATAGAGGAAAATATAGGCAAAATACCCCACGACTTACCCTCTCAGGAAACATCTACAAAAGCAAAGAAAATGAAGAAAAATATAAACAACTGTGATTACACCAAACTAAAACCTTCTTTAAAGCAAGAGACACCCCCCCCCCCCGCCCTGCCAAAAAGACACCAGAGTGAATGGGGAAAAAACTGCACTCCAGACAAAACTAATAAGGGTCTGATATCAAAGATCTACAAAGAACTCACACAACTCAATAAAAACAAAGCAAAAAGTCTGGTCAAAACATGGACAGAAGAGCTTAAAAGACACATCTCCAATGAAGATATAGAGATGGCCAAAAGGCGTATGAAAAAATGCTTAACATCACATAATGTTAGCGAAATGCAAATTAAAACCTCACATCAGTGTGGATGGCCCATATCAAAAAAGAAGGACAACAACAAGTGCTGGTGGGGATGCAAAGAAAAAAGGGCATTTTTGGACTGCTGATAGGAATGCAACTGGTCTAGTCACTATGATGAGCTGTGTGGCGGACCCTCAAATTACTTAAAATGGAACTACCATTTGATCCAGCAATCCCACTTCTGAGAATCTATCCCAAGGACACAAAAACACTTAATTTGAAAGGAAACTTGTGCTCCTATGTTTATTGCAGCACTGTTTATAATAGCCAGGACACAGAAACAACCCAAATGCCTAAAAACTGACAAATGGATCAAAATTTGTGGTATGTTTATACAATGGAGTATTATTCAGCAATCAAAAGAGACAAACTCATGTAATTTATGAAAACATGTACAGAGCTAGAAGGAATTATGCTAGCTCAAGCCAAAAAACAAAAGGACAAATACCAGATGATCTCACTTATATGTAGGATATAAGAAAAACAAATAAAAAGACAAGAAAAAGTTAAAATTAACAAACTGATAACTGAACTAAAGCATATGGAAAAGGAGCGGGAGGGAGAAAGTGAAATTCAGGGGAGGGATGACCACAAGTAAACAGATGATTGTTCATGGGTGATAATGGTAGTGGGAGAAATTTGGGGTACACAACAATGTTAAGAAAACATATAATCAGTAAAAGTAAACAAA